>CANNZV010003082.1:0-37023 GCA_947561585.1 Caprella mutica
GGTATTTAAATAATTCTAAACAATGGATTTAATTTACACTACTCAAAACCAACCATGATGGATAATATTGTAAATTGGGTGTGGGGGAACGTACTCGGGAAGTGGGTGTCAGCATAGCTCAGTCAGAAATTTCCGAGTATTATCTTTTCATGCATTAGGGTTGTGACAATATGCTTTATATATCATAGATCTTAAGAATATCACAGACGAAATGAAATGGTATCGAATACTATATACCGCTGGTGTAGAACCATTCAATACTCTTTAATTCTCTCCGTCTATAATATTCTCTATGATTGATAAAGCATATTGTCACAAGCCTAATTATGAGCCTACTGAAGCTTCGCTAAACAATTTTATACTATTTAACTTTTGAGAGTACTATTACAATGTAGGGGTAACTTTTGTATTATGGTTCAGTCCCACGTTTACGATCATAGAGGAAAAAATCTATAATCATTACTATTTTACTTTTATTTTTCTATTCTTCTTTTTCATGATTCAAAATGAAGAACTGTTCAATAATTCGAAACTCACCCTGTAATGAATTAAAATTAGTATACTATAAATTATATCACCTTGCAATGTTTATAGTAGCTACAGTTTGTTTATTATATTTAGAATAGTTGAGATTTGAATTAACCTTTTCTTCTTAGATTCGCTACAATTTTAAGCTTTGAAATGCGGTGTTACAAACTGTAGAGAGGTTCTTAGTTCCTTGCTGAAAAATGACTGTGCAGCTTGACCCTACTTCTCCAGATAATTTTTATGATGCTATTTCTGTGTTTAGTTTAGTGTTTCTACGAATTATGGGTCAGTTACACATCTTCGGTCTTATAAGAAAAAACAATATAATAATTTTTATTTGGTATCCGTGATACCTGCAGGTATCATGGATACCAAATAAAATATAATAATAATTATAGTAGCTAGCTGTCGTTTTTCTCTATGACCGAAAAGGTGGAACTGACCAATAATTCGTAACTTACCCAAGTACTTTTTTAGAGCGATAGGAATGTTTTCAGCTATGAACATATATAGCTTTTTCAATATAAGTTTAATGTGCGCAATTGTGTATAGCTATTTTATATATCTAATCCTAATGTATTTCTGTTTACCCTAAAAATGGTTTGAATGATGGACTTTTTTCTATATTATTTGATTTACTTGTTTATATTATGTTGTAAGGTATGTTTTATTGATTTAGATGTGTATTCACCATGTAGTTAAATAACCTAAAGGACCTGTTACACGGTGCGAGTAAACGTAAGAGTTGGCCTAGCCAGTTACTGTAGTGCAGCTACTCGCACAGTGTGACCGCATCAGTCGAGTAACTGTCATGGAAATTCAATGCTATGAACATTGAGCTACTGGCATGCGAGTACAGTGGGACAGCTGCTGTCTACTGTCACGACAGTAACTCGCACCGTTTAACAAGGCCTTAATGCAAAAAACACTATACTCTGAAGGTAGAATCTGTAGCCAATCTTCCGTAGATTATTTGATTAATTATATAGTTTGGTGGTACTAAAACTAATGAACAGTGTCGTGCAATTGCAAAATTTGCGAAATTTAAGATTTCGTGCAATTGCACATTTTGCGAAATTTAATATTTTGTGCTATTGCAATATTTTTCGCAATTGCAGATTTCGTGCAATTGCAGTTTTCGTGCAATTGCAGATTTCGTGCAATTGTAGATTTCATGCAATTGCAGAATTCGTGCAATTAAAGATTTCATTCAATTGCAGATTTCGTGCAATTGCAGATTTCGTGAAATTGTAGATTTCGTGCAATTGCAGATTTCGTGCAATTGCAGATTTCGTGCAATTGTAGATTTTTCAAATATTGTAGATTTTTCAAATGTTGTAGATTTTTCAAATGTTGTAGATTTTTCAAATGTTGTAGATTTTTCAAATGTTGTAGATTTTTCAAATGTTGTAGATTTTTCAAATGTTGTAGATTTTTCAAATGTTGTAGATTTTTCAAATATTGTAGATTTTTCAAATATTGTAGATTTTTCAAATATTGTAGATTTTTCATATATTGTAGATTTTTCAAATATTGTAGATTTTTCAAATATTGTAGATTTTTCAAATATTGTAGATTTTTCAAATATTGTAGATTTTTCAAATATTGTAAATTTTTCAAATATTGTAGATTTTTCAAATATTGTAAATTTTTCAAATATTGTAGATTTTTCAAATATTGTAGATTTTTCAAATATTGTAGATTTTTCAAATATTGTAGATTTTTCAAATATTGTAAATTTTACAAATATTGTAGATTTTTCAAATATTGTAGATTTTTCAAATATTGTAAATTTTTCAAATATTGTAAATTTTTCAAATATTGTAAATTTTTCAAATATTGTAAATTCTTCAAATATTGTAAATTTTTCAAATATTGTAAATTTTTCAAATATTGTAAATTTTTCAAATATTGTAGATTTTTCAAATATTGTAGATTTTTCAAATATTGTAGATTTTACAAATATTGTAGATTTTTCAAATATTGTAGATTTTTCAAATATTGTAGATTTTACAAATATTGTAGATTTTACAAATATTGTAGATTTTACAAATATTGTAGATTTTACAAATATTGTAGATTTTTCAAATATTGTAGATTTTACAAATATTGTAGATTTTTCAAATATTGTAGATTTTTCATATATTGTAGTTTTTTCATATATTGTAGATTTTTCAAATATTGTAGATTTTTCATATATTGTCGATTTTTCAAACATTGTAGATTTTTCAAAAATTGTACATTTTTCAAATATTGTACATTTTTCAAATATTGTAGATTTTTCAAATATTGTAGATTTTTCAAATATTGTAGATTTTTCAAATATTGTAGATTTTTCAAATATTGTAGATTTTACAAATATTGTAGATTTTTCAAATATTGTAGATTTTTCACATATTGTAGATTTTTCAAATATTGTAGATTTTCAAATATTGTAGATTTTACAAATATTGTAGATTTTACAAATATTGTAGATTTTTCAAATATTGTAGTTTTTTCAAATATTGTAGATTTTTCAAATATTGTAGATTTTTCAAATATTGTAGATTTTTCAAATATTGTAGATTTTTCAAATGTTGTAGATTTTTCAAATATTGTAGATTTTTCAAATATTGTAGATTTTTCAAATATTGTAGATTTCTCAAATATTGTAGATTTTTCATATATTGTAGATTTTTCATATATTGTAGATTTTACAAATATTGTAGATTTTTCAAATATTGTAGATTTTTCACATATTGTAGATTTTTCAAATATTGTAGATTTTCAAATATTGTAGATTTTACAAATATTGTAGATTTTACAAATATTGTAGATTTTTCTATTATTGTAGTTTTTTCAAATATTGTAGTTTTTTCAAATATTGTAGATTTTTCAAATATTGTAGATTTTTCAAATATTGTAGATTTTTCAAATATTGTAGATTTTTCAAATGTTGTAGATTTTTCAAATATTGTAGATTGTCAAATATTGTAGATTTTTCAAATATTGTAGATTTTTCAAATTGTAAATTGCGAATGCAATTTGTTGGGCGCATGACTCGCCACGAGATGGCGTTGTTGTTTAACGTAGTCCACTTGTTCTTCGCTTCTATGCTTGGTGTTTGTGTGTAACTGGTTGTCAGTGTTAAATTAGTGCTTGAAGCGAAGAATGTGTGACGCTCTCAGATATAGGTTGTTTAGACTGATCTTCTTTGTTATTTGTTTCAGGAAAGGTGTGACTATAGAATTTGGTTTGTCGTTTGAAGTATTGTCGAGTTGAGTAATTTTATAGATAGATAGTGATTCTACTGTCGAGCAATTAATGTACATGCCTTTTAAAACCCTGTGTATAATTTTCTGGTGGGACAGATGAAACTGGTCAACTTGCCGGCTCGCTAGTCTGGATTGAAAACTTCGGGTAAGCAGAAGGTGTAATGCGAATGTAGGGTGAATACATTTAAAACTGTACTATGAATGAATTAGGAGTGTGAGAGTGTAGCATTACCACAACATTGAGCCTATGAACCATCACTTATTTTTTGAGTCACTATACCTATCGTAAATACAGTAGGTCACGCTATTTGTTTTTAGCCACCTGGCGGTCATTTTCTATAGAACTAATACGTGCCATTTTAACGCCAATAAATTACTTTTTTAAGATGTAGTTTCGGCATCTGCCTTAATTTAGCTAATTTTACATTTACGTGAATTCTTTTGTATTTTAGCGTGCATTTTAATAAATAATGTCAGTGTGAAGAACTTTTTAGATTTTGTGTACTATTTTAGATTTTATATACTATTTTAGATTTTTACTTTACAGTACCGAACGAGTCTAGGAGTCACTGTACATGATGTGTGAATAAATAGACCAACTGGTCACTGAGTTTCACTACCCTCCCCCACCAGAAACACAAATATTGTAGATTTTTCATATATTGTAGATTTTTCAAATGTTGTAGATTTTTCATATATTGTAGATTTTTCAAATATTGTCGATTTTTCAAACATTGTAGATTTTTCAAAAATTGTACATTTTTCAAATATTGTACATTTTTCAAATATTGTAGATTTTTCAAATATTGTAGATTTTTCAAATATTGTAGATTTTTCAAATATTGTAGATTTTTCAAATATTGTAGATTTTACAAATATTGTAGATTTTACAAATATTGTAGATTTTTCAAATATTGTAGATTTTTCACATATTGTAGATTTTTCAAATATTGTAGATTTTCAAATATTGTAGATTTTACAAATATTGTAGATTTTACAAATATTGTAGATTTTTCTATTATTGTAGTTTTTTCAAATATTGTAGTTTTTTCAAATATTGTAGTTTTTTCAAATATTGTAGATTTTTCAAATATTGTAGATTTTTCAAATATTGTAGATTTTTCAAATATTGTAGATTTTTCAAATATTGTAGATTTTTCAAATATTGTAGATTTTTCAAATGTTGTAGATTTTTCAAATGTTGTAGATTTTCAAATGTTGTAGATTTTCAAATATTGTAGATTTTCAAATATTGTAGATTTTTCAAATATTGTAGATTTTTCAAATATTGTAGATTTTTCAAATATTGTAGATTTTTCAAATATTGTAGATTTTTCATATATTGTAGATTTTTCATATATTGTAGATTTTTCAAATATTGTAGATTTTTCACATATTGTAGATTTTTCAAATATTGTAGATTTTTCAAATATTGTAGATTTTCAAATATTGTAGATTTTACAAATATTGTAGATTTTACAAATATTGTAGATTTTTCTATTATTGTAGTTTTTTCTATTATTGTAGTTTTTTCAAATATTGTAGATTTTTCAAATATTGTAGATTTTTCAAATATTGTAGATTTTTCATATATTGTAGATTTTTCATATATTGTAGATTTTACAAATATTGTAGATTTTTCAAATATTGTAGATTTTTCACATATTGTAGATTTTTCAAATATTGTAGATTTTCAAATATTGTAGATTTTACAAATATTGTAGATTTTACAAATATTGTAGATTTTTCTATTATTGTAGTTTTTTCAAATATTGTAGTTTTTTCAAATATTGTAGATTTTTCAAATATTGTAGATTTTTCAAATATTGTAGATTTTTCAAATATTGTAGATTTTTCAAATGTTGTAGATTTTTCAAATATTGTAGATTGTCAAATATTGTAGATTTTTCAAATATTGTAGATTTTTCAAATTGTAAATTGCGAATGCAATTTGTTGGGCGCATGACTCGCCACGAGATGGCGTTGTTGTTTAACGTAGTCCACTTGTTCTTCGCTTCTATGCTTGGTGTTTGTGTGTAACTGGTTGTCAGTGTTAAATTAGTGCTTGAAGCGAAGAATGTGTGACGCTCTCAGATATAGGTTGTTTAGACTGATCTTCTTTGTTATTTGTTTCAGGAAAGGTGTGACTATAGAATTTGGTTTGTCGTTTGAAGTATTGTCGAGTTGAGTAATTTTATAGATAGATAGTGATTCTACTGTCGAGCAATTAATGTACATGCCTTTTAAAACCCTGTGTATAATTTTCTGGTGGGACAGATGAAACTGGTCAACTTGCCGGCTCGCTAGTCTGGATTGAAAACTTCGGGTAAGCAGAAGGTGTAATGCGAATGTAGGGTGAATACATTTAAAACTGTACTATGAATGAATTAGGAGTGTGAGAGTGTAGCATTACCACAACATTGAGCCTATGAACCATCACTTATTTTTTGAGTCACTATACCTATCGTAAATACAGTAGGTCACGCTATTTGTTTTTAGCCACCTGGCGGTCATTTTCTATAGAACTAATACGTGCCATTTTAACGCCAATAAATTACTTTTTTAAGATGTAGTTTCGGCATCTGCCTTAATTTAGCTAATTTTACATTTACGTGAATTCTTTTGTATTTTAGCGTGCATTTTAATAAATAATGTCAGTGTGAAGAACTTTTTAGATTTTGTGTACTATTTTAGATTTTATATACTATTTTAGATTTTTACTTTACAGTACCGAACGAGTCTAGGAGTCACTGTACATGATGTGTGAATAAATAGACCAACTGGTCACTGAGTTTCACTACCCTCCCCCACCAGAAACACAAATATTGTAGATTTTTCAAATATTGTAGATTTTTCAAATATTGTAGATTTTTCAAATGTTGTAGATTTTTCATATATTGTAGATTTTTCAAATATTGTAGATTTTTCAAATATTGTAGATTTTCAAATATTGTAGATTTTTCAAATATTGTAGATTTTTCAAATGTTGTAGATTTTTCAAATGTTGTAGATTTTTCAAATGTTGTAGATTTTTCAAATGTTGTAGATTTTTCAAATGTTGTAGATTTTTCAAATATTGTAGATTTTTCAAATATTGTAGATTTTTCAAATATTGTAGATTTTTCAAATGTTGTAGATTTTTCAAATGTTGTAGATTTTTCAAATGTTGTAGATTTTTCAAATGTTGTAGATTTTTCAAATGTTGTAGATTTTTCAAATGTTGTAGATTTTTCAAATGTTGTAGATTTTTCAAATGTTGTAGATTTTTCAAATGTTGTAGATTTTTCAAATGTTGTAGATTTTTCAAATGTTGTAGATTTTTCAAATGTTGTAGATTTTTCAAATATTGTAGATTTCAACTTACTCTGGCACTTTTCACAAATTTCAGAACTTCGAAACATTTTTAATTCTGACTACATATCAGAACTTCGAAACATTTTTAATTCTGACTACATATACACAGAGCTAAACTATGTTACTGTTATCTATTAATGTAAATCTTTCTTTTATCTATCTTTTATTTTCCAACAAGTTAAATTAATGTAACTTTAAAAACCTATGACTGTTGGAACTTGAATATTCAGTGAAACTCCTGAGTTACGAAGTATTAGTTTCTTCATAACTCAGAGCCACTTCATGACTCTGGTGCACTAGATAGTTTTCTATGATGAAAATCATAGAAAACTGTGATCATTGAGGGATAACTATGACGAAATTCTTGACGTATATTATTTTCTATAATTTAAACATAGAAAACCACTTCATAACTCAATTGCATTTCATTGCTCAGGAGTTTTAATATACATGTAGCACCATAGGTGTTTTAGTGGTGGTTACATTATCAAATAAAGATAAAATATAGTTTTATTTCAGATGTTCTATTTTATTTTTGTGAAGTCAAGATAAGTGATGGGGGGTGTAGAAAGATCACCAACCAAGCTCCGATCAAAGGGGGTTACCTCAGATGCCAGTGCAAAACCCATGCCCTCTGGTGCCTTTGGAGCTTTTAGCCTGAATGATAATCCGAGAGAGATGGCAGGGGTATGTGGGGGGGTTGGATGTGGTAAGAAGGTGGGGGAGAGACAAAATGGAATCCAATGTGATGTTTGCGATAAATGGTATCATTGCGGGTGTGGTGGGTTAAGCAAGAAGGATTTTGAGAGTTTTAAGAGCTTGGCGGATAGCACGATGTGGGTGTGTGGTAATTGCGAGGAGTTTGTGAAGGGAGCGAAGGATAGGATGAAAAGCTTAGAAGAGGAAAATAGGTATTTGAGGAAATTAAATGAGGAGATGAAGGGAGAAATGGAGAGATTCTTTGTAGAACTAAGGAAAGTAAAGAGTGAAGTAAAGAGAGAAATTAAGGAGGAAGTGATTGCAGAAATTAAGGAAGAAATAGGGAGAAAATTGGTAATGGGAGAAAGATCAACAGAAGAAATTAACTTAGATGTTAGAATGGAGGCAGAAGTAGGGAAAAAAGAGGAAATTGTGAAGGAGATAAAAGAGGAAGTGATGAGTGAAGTGAAGGAGGATGATGAGAGAAAGAAGAGAGTTTGCAATTTGGTGGTGTACGGTTTGGGGGAGGGAGGAGACAGAGATGATAGGGAGAAGTTGATAGAAATAATTGAGGTTAAGTTAGGTATAAGAAATACACACATTGCTGAAATTACTAGATTGAGAGGGGGGAAAGGACGAGAGGAAGAGAACAATAATAGGGAAGTGCCGACACTGGTCAGAATGGAGACGGTGGGTCAGAAGTGGGCGGTGATAGGAAAAGCGAAAAATTTGAGGAAGATGGGAGATAGGTTTAAGAGGGTTATGATAATGCCTGATTTAACTAGAAATGAAAGAATACAGGATAAGAAAATAAGGGAAGAATTGTGGAAAAGGAGAGGGGAGGGAGAGAATATATACATAAGAAAGGGAAAGATAGTAAAGAGGGTGGAGAGCTGGCAAAGGGAACAAACAAGTACATCAGTAGGAGGAGGAAAGGTAGAACAAAAAACTGGCGATACGAATAACAAATGAAGGGTAGAGAATGTGAAAAGGGATGGAATGGAGGAGTATAAGGGACTGAGATTGAGAGGTGGTAGAGTGGGAGGGGGAGGTAGTCTGGTGAGAATCGATATAAATGTGCAGGGACTGACTGATGTGAAGGCTATAGATGTTATGAGAAGATTGGGAGAAGAGAAGGAGGCGAATGAAGTAAGGATAATTGGATTGGTTGAAACTCATGAAAAATTCAAAAGAGTGGAGTGGGGAGATGATGTTAATATAATAGATAGGATGAGAGAGATGAGTGATAAGAAGGGGGGAGGAATGATGATGCTAACAAGTGATGAGGGGGAAGTGGAGATGGAGAAGATCGACTGTGACTGCAGAGATTTACTGGGATCAGAGGTGAAGGTGGGAAAATTTTGTTTCTGGATGGTTCTGGTGTATATGGACACTAGGGATTTGGACAGGAATAGGGAAATATATAGATATTTGGATCAGATTTTGGGAAGGATGCCAGAGAACAGGGCTCTTGTTGTTTTAGGAGATTTTAATGGGCATGTAGGTTTTTTGGGGGAACAGGAATTAAATAGGAATGGGGAAATTATGTTGGACTTCTTGCAGAAGTGGAACTTGGTGATGCTAAATGTGGATGAGAGATGTGAGGGGAAGTATACCAGAGTGCAGGGGAATGAAAGAAGTGTAATTGATTATTATTTGGTGAATGAGATGATGTATAGGAGATTTGAGGGGATGGTTATAGACGAGAGGAAGGAAATGTTTGATATGTCGGACCACTGCTACATGTCTGGAGTTTTCAGAGTGAAGGAAGAAAAGTTAAAAAGAAGGGAATGTGAATATGATGAGAATAGTTACTATAAGGTGGATGATGAAACTATGATGAATGAATTTGTGAGTAAGGTGGAAGGAGAGATAGATAGAATAGTAAATATGGATATAAATGATTGGGAGAGAATAGTACAGGAAAAAGCTAATGAATGTCTGAGAAGAAATGGTAGGAGAAGGATAGGAAAAATTAGTAGGAGGGTGATTGATCAACCATGGATGAATAGTGAAATCAGAAGGGAAATAAAATACAGGAGAGTTCTAAACAGAAAGAAAAGGAGAGTAGAAGGTGAGGAGAGAGATAGAGCATGGACTCTTTATAGAGAGCAAAAAGAAAAAGTAAAGAGGTTAGTGAGGGAGATGAAGATGGGATATGAGAGAAGAGTAGCTGAGGAAGTGAGATTGAATAAAAATGGCAAGAAGAAGTGGAAAATGATTGAGAAACTCCAAGGGAGAGAGTCTCAGAAAAAAAGAGCAAAGTTATATGGAGTAAATGGAGAAGAAATAGGAGAAGAATTAGAAAGGGAGTTGATGATGAGTGGTTGGAAAGAGATATATCAAAAGATGGAAAATAGAGTAGAGGAAGTTTGGAATGGAGAGAGAAGGCAACAATATGAAAGAGACAGAGAAATTGGAATTCAGGTTCTGGAGAGAAGAAGAATTGAGAGAGAGGACAGAAGTATACCAGGAGTTGTAAGGTTGAGGGTGGTGTCGGGTGTGGAGGAGTGGATGGGTGATGTTGAGTTCGTGAGGGAGGATGTGGAGAGGAGAATAAAGAAAGTGAAAGGTGGAAAGCAACCAGGCCCTGATGGTATTAAGGGAGAACTATATGAGGCTATGTGTAGGAGTGAGAAATGCTTGGAGGGTATGGTTGAGGTGTACAATGGGGTGCTGAAAAGAGGTAGGGTTAGGGAGGAGTGGAAGAAATCAAAAACAGTAATGATTCCCAAGGTAAGCAAGCCACAGGCTATGCAGCATAGACCTGTGGCTCTAACAAATGTAGGGTACAAGCTGTTCATGGGTATGGTCAAAGATAGATTGGTGGGACAGGAGATGTTTGATGGAAGGGTGAGTGGTTTGCAGGCTGGTTTTACGGAAGGAAGGAGGATAGAGGAAAACTTGTGGATTCTGAATAACTGTGTGGAGGAGAGCTATATGAGGAAGGAGGTGTTGGTTGTGGTAGCGGTGGATTTCAGTAAGGCATTTGATAGCATTGATAGGAAGGCACTGATTGAAAATCTAATGTATTATAAGTGTGATCCAAGGGTGATTCAGGTGATAGCGGAGCTGTATAGGGGGGATAAGACTGAGGTATGGCGTGAAGGAAGGGAGTTGGGTGAGATGGAAGTGAAGAACGGGATAAGGCAGGGTTGCACAGGATCGCCTAGGTTGTTTGTGATGGTTGTGGGGAGAATTATAGAGAGATTGCTAAGGAGTGGCCTGGGGTATAGAAGCGGACAAAGAAGGATACCGGTGCTTTTTTATGCGGATGATGGCTTGCTGTTGGCAAGATCGAGGGAGGAGGCGGGGGAGATGGTTGATATATTGGAGGAGTGTGCAAGGGATTGTGGTTTGAGTATAAGTAGGGAGAAGAGTAAGTGTATGGTTTTTAATGGTGGGGGTGACGTTGGAGAGAGTGTAATCAGGGGGATGGAAGTGGTGGAGGAAGTTAGATATCTGGGAGTGTTGGTGAGTGCAAGGAGGGACTGTTTCAGGGAAAATGAGAAGGAAAAGATAAGGAGTGCGGAGAGAATGGTGAATGTAACCTACTCAGTGGTGGAGAGGTCCTGTGACAGACTACTGATGGGCAAAACTTTTTGGAAGAGTGTGGTGCTGCCAGGGGTGTTGCATGCGGGAGAGGTTATGGTGTGGAATAAGACGGAGATTGGGAAGCTGCAGAGATTGGAGAATGGGGTTTGGAGAAGGATCTTGAGGGCACCTACTTATGCACCAGTGGCAGGTCTGCAGGGTGAAGTAGGTTGCTCGTCAGCTATGGCAAGGGACATGAAGATGAAGGTTAGGTTTGGTGGGTTCTTGATGAACACTGGGAATGAGGTACTGAGGGATATGGTTGAGAGGGTGAGGGAGAGGGGTGGTGGTAATTCATGGATGAGAAAGATAGAGGAGTATATGGCGGAGCTTAGTTTGGACTGGGAGGCCCTGAGGGTGTTAGATAGCGGGGAATTGGGAAGAATAGTTGATAGGTGGGAGGAGAGTAGATGGAGAAGGGAGGTGGAAAGCAGAAGTACATTGGTATGGTACAGAGAGAAGGAGGGAATAGGGGGAGAATGGTACGAAAATAGGTGGGGAGCATGTCTGCTGTTCAGAGCAAGAACAAATTCTCTTAGATTGGGATGGAGGGAGAGATTTTTGGGGTGGGGAGGTTGGGTGTAGGATGTGTGGTGCGGAGGAGGAGACTTTGGAGCACTTCCTGCTGGAGTGTCCTATGCTGATGGGGGTGAGGGAGAGATATGGGGTGGTGAGTATGAGTGGGGTGATGAGCTTTGGTGAGAGGAATCTTGATGGGGTGTGGAGTTTTCTGGAGGAGGCGTGGAGGGAGAGGGGGTTGTTGGCGGGGGAGGGAGTGGGGCTGCCAGAGGGTGGGGGTTGAGGACTGGAGGAGGAGGTCTCGGCCCTGCGGAAGGGGCTGGGGGTGTGAAGTCAAGGGGTCCAGGAGGGGGGACAGTGGCGCTGAAAAGCCATATTCTAGAATCCCCCCGAAATCCAGTTCCAGTTCCAGTTCCATGAATTCTCGTACGTATATATTTATATCGAAATTGTTTTTCATCTCGTAGAATATATTAACCCACTTCATCATGACTAGGGTTGTGACGATATGCTTTTAAAATCATTGATCTTAAGAATATCACAGACGTAATGAAATGGTACCGAATACTATGTACCGCTAGGGTATAATCATTCAATACTCTTTAATTCTCTCCGTCTATAATATTCTCAGGCATAATTCAAAGCATATTGTCTCAACCCTAACCATCATAGATTATGGACAACTCATTGCCCATTGGTGGCTGAAGTCGCATAAAAACTGTTTAAGGAGCTGCAATTCAGTCCTCCTCTGACCAACCACTGAAACCAAACATCAGTTCTTAAGGGCGGTACACACGTAGGATTTTTTAAGTCTTTCCTCTTGACTTTTTGCTAAGCTCTTTTGCTAAGGGTAATTGATAAACTCTTTGCCATGCAATATTTATGGGAATAAAGCCCTAAGTAAGGACAACATCCTTAAAATTTAGATATCATTAGATAGCCAATCTGAATTTCAGAAATTTCTGATGGACCTACAGGCGCGGTCAAAGAATTCTGCAAAAACTGATTTTTTCATTATTCTACTGGTTTTGTAAATGAAATTTTGTGTCACTAATATACATTTACCTTCTTTCAAGATGTATAAATCAAATTAGCAAAAAATGTATAAATTGCTACCATCAAGTGTAAAATATTAACATTTGGTTGATTTTTTTTTAAATATTAACTATCAGACTTTTTGTGTTAATAATGATTTCCTAAACATTGTTTGTGGTAAACTATTGTTATTGTTTATTTTCTATTTTGATTATAAGAGTAACCAATCACAAACAAACAACAATTAGAAGATAGATAACGGAAAAACGGCTTTGCCAAAATCTTTGACCACACCTGTATATAAACACCAATTTTTCGAATACTGTGAGTGTTATTAAATATTTCAAGGATGAAGGAAGATTCCGTGTCCGTTATATCCCGTATCGTCTGTATTTGGTTCTGTACCACACTCAAGCGGTTACTTCAGAGCCATCTGGTGAGCGTGTCTTGCACCTTGAAGAGATCACTTCGCCGATGAAGACAACCATGACCAATAGCGTACCTGTGAGGAAAAGGAAAAGTGTCGCCAAATTAGATTTTAGTGAAGATGAGAAAGATAAACATTGGTAACAAATATACGAACTAAAAACAGGTGGAATAACGTAACTTAACCAATTGTTTTTTTGTTAGATGACCGATTCGATAAACTTACCACAACCATATAGGGTGAGAAACCATCAGAAAGTCAACTTCCCATAACCAAAGAGGGTTAGAACCCCTATAAAGTCAACGTCCCATAACCAAAGAGGGTTTGAACCCCTATAAAGTCAACTTCCCATAACCAAAGAGGGTTAGAACCCCTATAAAGTCAACTTCCCACAACCATATAGGGTGAGAACCCCTATAAAGTCAACTTCCCACAACCATATAGGGTGAGAACCCCTATAAAGTCAACTTACCACAACCAAAGAGGGTTAGAACCCCTATAAAGTCAACATACCACAACCAAAGAGGGTTAGAACCCCTATAAAGTCAACTCACCACAACCAATGATGGTTAGAACCCCTATAAAGTCAACTTACCACAACCAAAAAGGGTTACAACCACTATAAAGTCAACTTACCACAACCAAAAAGGGTTACAACCCCTATAAAGTCAACTTACCACAACCAAAGAGGGTTAGAACCCCTATAAAGTCAACTTACCACAACCAAAGAGGGTTAGAACCTCTTGAAAGTCAACTTACTACAACCAAAGAGGGTCAGAACCCCTATAAAGTCAACTTACTACAACCAAAGAGGGTTAGAACCCCTATAAAGTCTGCAATGGACATAGGCCTCAAACTAGCAGTCTTGGCTCCCATTTTACAGTTGGAAGAGTCCTTCATGATGTCATCCAGTAACTTCTTCAGTATTCCAGACTCGATGAGGGAAGAGATTCTAGTTTGGATTGGTACAAAGATTAATACAGTGAAACTCCTGAGTTATGAAGTATTGATTCCTTTATAATTCAGAGCTACTTCATATCTCGGATGCACTAGATAGTTTTCTATGATAAATCTAGAAAACTATTCTTGACGAATACCATTTTATATAATTTCTATATTTGAATATATAGAAAATATTTCGTAATTCAGGTGCATTTCATAACTCAGGTCCTTCATTACTACAGTGTTTCGTAACTCAGGAGTTTTTATTGTAGTGTTGAATAATATCAGGAAATTTTATTGAAACGTAACTTCGTGATTTAATTTTGTGCTTCTCTACTTTATTTCTTGATTTTAACCGAAAAATATTTTCATTTACAACGAAAATTATTTAGGGAAACCGAGATCTTGACTAACAATTCAATTATGAATTTAAAAAAAACTAATTCCTATATTTTAAAAATTTCAAATAAATTTTGATACCGGTAGGCTGTAAATAAACTAGGGTTGTGAAAATATGCTTTTAAAATCTTAGATCCCGAAAATATTATAGACGGAGAGAATTAAAAAGTATTGAATGGTTCTACACCAGCGGTATATAGTATTCGATACCATTTCATTTCGTCTGTGATATTCTTAAGATCTATGATTTTAAAAGCATATTTTCACAACCCTAGTTTATTTACAGCCTACCGGCATTAAAATATTATTTGAAATTTTTAAAATATAGGAATTGTTTCTTTGAGGCATGGTCATTTAAAAGAATCATGAAGTGTGCAGTACAACGAACTACGGATATAACAAACTACATTACGTTTTCATATGTAAAAGAGAGTCTATTGAGAATTCCCCCTTCCACTTACGCTTTTTTTAGCTTCCCATTGTATGGAGCTCCTTTGGTCATCATAATAGCCATGTTGACGGGAAGGAAATGTTTAGACGCGATATGGAAAGTGCAGTTCCCAGTCTGTGAACATAAAACTCGGAGTAACTATTTAGATGATATTGTAACGGACGTCAAATTTTCAACATTTATTTTTTTGTTTATTTTCATTACTAAATTAAAGTACTTTAAAATATTACATATAATCATTTTAACCATTAACAACCATATTAAACTAGCTCTACTTTAAATAATAATTGAGTGAATTAGGTTCCATAAGTCGTAACACACATGCCACCTATGTGGTGAATCTAATTAATTAACCGAGTACTGCACTTAAAATGACTGAAAGTATTTAACATATTACTTTATAACACTCTTATTAATTCCTTCTTTATATAGTCAATAATCATTGCTCAATCTATTAAATAATGTAAAACTACTTTAAAGTTAATATATAAACTGTATTTAATAATAAATTTTCCATAACAAGCTAATATACATAATAAAGACCACATTATTAGCTTAAAAGATCAGTCGATTTCATGCGCACCTTTTGTGCGCATCTATCCAAAGTTTATTAAACTATTATAAAAACTATTAAAATGTATGTCACTAAAGATATTTATTTATATTAGGTTTCATAAACTTGTATTAAGTCTTTAGATTAAATGTAATGTAGAAAAATTAATAATCTTGTTTGTAATTGGAAGTTTTTAGTAAAAATGCTAGGTATATTCTGTGCATCAGTTAAATGCTATTTAACTATTTATAATGACTTAAAATACCCTTTACATGTGATAATATATCTAAGAATATTGTTATATATTTTATTATATTTTTGCAAGTACTCATATTACCTATTAGGTAATATTTATACATAAATTCGTTGATGCCATACGAAAAAGATTAACCTAATAAATAGGCTAGTTACCCTAAAAATATGTTTTCGAATGTCTTATATCATTTTTTTATATCATATATATTATTTTTTGTATATTTATTATTTATTTTAGTGTTACATCATAGATGTTCATTGTAATAAAATATGTCTTTGATTATTATATATGTAATTAGGATTTTATTAAAATGAGATGTAATCTCATTATTTCTTCACAGTCTGAATAGGATATTGGTCCAGATTTTGAAATCTTAATTTAGGAAAATAAGTTAGAATACTTATCCCTCAAAGGAAGTTGGCTCAAAGGAGGAAAAATAAGGTTGAGATCTTAAACCTCATGGAAATTGGTTCAAAGGGAGGAAAATAAGTTGGAATACTTATCCCTCAAAGGCTATTGGAATTGAAGTAACTTTTCTCTGTTTTCTCTCCCCTATTTACTGTAATTCTTGGCTGAGGTCAAAGTTATATCTTTTTCTCCCCTCTTTACAGTAATTCTTGGCTGAGTTCAAAGTTACATCTTTTTCTCCCCTCTTTTAGGTAATTCTTGGCTGAGGTCAAAGTTACATCTTTTTCTCCCCTCTTTTCGGTAATTCTTGGCTGAGGTCAAAGTTACATCTTTTTCTCCCCTCTTTTCGGTAATTCTTGGCTGAGGTCAAAGTTACATCTTTTTCTCCCCTCTTTTCGGTAATTCTTGGCTGAGGTCAAAATTACATCTTTATCTCCCCTCTTTTCGGTAATTCTTGGCTGAGGTCAAAGTTACATCTTTTTCTCCCATCTTTTCAGTAATTCTTGGCTGAGGTCAAAATTACATCTTTATCTCCCCTCTTTTCGGTAATTCTTGGCTGAGGTCAAAGTTACATCTTTTTCTCCCCTCTTTCCAGTAATTCTTGGCTGAGGTCAAAGTTACATCTTTTTCTCCCCTCTTTTCAGTAATTCATGGCTGAGGTCAAAATTACATCTTTATCTCCCCTCTTTTCGGTAATTCTTGGCTGAGGTCAAAGTTACATCTTTTTCTCCCCTCTTTTCAGTAATCCTTGGCTGAGGTCAAAATTACTTTACTTATCTCCCCTCTTTTCAGTAATCCTTGGCTAAGGTCAAAATTACTTTTTCCCTTTTCTGTAATTATTGATTGGATGGACGCACAGATTTACGTTAAAAATCAGTGATTAACCAACAGGTCTTAGTTACAGCCTTCCTCTTATTCTCTCTACTTTCCCCTTTTCTGTGATTTACGACTGAGTTTAGACTCACAGTATTGTCTCCAATAGTCTGACGTACAAACTTGACCATATGTACCTTATCTATTATTAATAATTAACTTAGGTGTTGTACTTGCAGATAATCTATGATAAGATTTATTAATATACTATTATCAAAGAATCGAGTACTTAATTTACCCTCTGTTTGTAGTTTCCTGTTACATACAGAGTGGGTAAATTTTTTTTTGGCGCTGTAGACAGGATAAGGTTGCTCAGAGCATATTAGGTATCTAACCGGCATCACTGTCAATTTACCCGATACTGTTGCACCTTCGTTGGAAAAAGGACCTGTGATCCTGTTCCTGTGTCATACACAGGAAATAATGCAGAATGTATTCTTCTAGAACTCTCTACTAAAATGGCACTATATAGACGCCTTGAAATTAAGTTTGCGGCTCGTACCCAAAGAGAAAACGAGAGTCTTCATGACTACGTTGAATATTATGATGACTATTGCTCTGTATTTTCAATAGGTGATGATGAAAAGATTAAATTTTTTCTTGCATATCTCAACAGCAACAGTAGACGAAGAGTACGTCTTGTGAGAGATTCAATAAATAGTTGGAGCGATGTTTTAACTATTTTACTAAGAAGAAATTCTTCAGAAGAAAAAAGAATTTCCCGGATGAAATTAGAGAGCCTTAAATGGGATCAAGATGAAGAAATCTTAGACTTCGCTGCATCTTGTTTTGACCTTGCCAACAAAGCTTGGCCGGGTGCTGAAGAACATGCTGAATTAATGGCTATAGACTATTTCATTAGAGGTCTTCCTCCTGTTCTTATGGACAGAGCAGATCAGAGAGATTCTGGAAGTTTGTGTGATTTAGCAAATTACATATCTGAGCAATCAGCTACTTTACTGAGTAGAGGAGTTGACTTTGATTTCCAAGAATTTGATTATGAAAATCCGAAGTTCCAAGTCAATGACGTTCGACAGTATGAAGAAAACTGTGATCCTTATTACATATCAAGCGATGATAATAGTGACGACGAACCTGAAGACAAAAATGTTCCATCTCTCATGCATAGTGAAATATTTCACGAGTTTACCGTTATTGCTGCTTCATCTAATGAGGATGATTCCCAGAGACCTGATACAGACTGCAGTGAAACTGATCCGTTGTTTGGAGACAGTTCTCCTCTCAAAAAGCTAATTGATGCTCAGAATGAAAAAATGTTCCATTCATTAATCTTCGAATCGTCTCCTCGTGTTGATGAGGAGTCGCTTGGTATTTCTACCTTGTTTGTCAAAGAAAGCAATTTTGAGAAAATTGCACCTGCTTGTAGTAATCTGTATGCATTTTCAAATGAAGACGATCCAAATGTCTCGTGCACACCAATTACTGCAATCAAAGAGTTTGATGTTGGCAACTGTGAATCAAGTCTCAATTGCCATCGAGTTCATGAGATTTCAATAAATCAAGAGTGTCCTGAAGATCGAGCCGAAACTTCACTGAAAATGGAAGGCGACACAGGCACAATTGTTAGTCCATCTCTTCTTAATGATGACGATTCAATTGACTCGTGTTCAACACATACTGTACTTGAACAGAGTGATGATGACCACTGTGAACCAAGATTCAATTACCATGAAGTTCTCGATACATTGATGAATCAAATGTATTTTCAAGATCATCCAGAAACTTCACTGAAAGTGGAAGGTGACTGTGACACATTTGTTAAAGCATCATCACATCCTTCATCTGAGAAGAATTACTCAACAGCAGTAGGCAGACGAATCGGATTTGTCAAACGTTCTCTTGATCCAATTGTTTCATCTGGAATCATGAAGATTCACAAAGCTAGACGACTGAAAGGTACAAGTCTGTCATACGAAGAAGATTGGGACCAAATGTTGGGAGATTTATCAGCGCATCGGACAGCAGTGCTGATTACCATCTTGAGGATCATCTTGGAAATCCTAAATCTAACGCTTGATCCAAGAAGACTGGCAAATCTTCAAATCAGCTGCATTTGAGTATATTAAGAATATTATTAAGTTATGTGTTTCGTTATTATGAGGTAGTTTTTTTGTTAAATTAGGTTAAGTTTCATTATTTAATAAGATGTTTAGTTTTTGACATTTAGATGGACTGGCAGTTAGTATAATACTGAGAGACGTAAATAGTTTTTTTTTAAGTAAAGTGCATAAATTATCATTTCATTATTTTTTGTTTTGCTGGGACAGCAAATTTTAAGTTGGGGAGAGTGTAACGGACGTCAAATTTTCAACATTTATTTTTTTGTTTATTTTCATTACTAAATTAAAGTACTTTAAAATATTACATATAATCATTTTAACCATTAACAACCATATTAAACTAGCTCTACTTTAAATAATAATTGAGTGAATTAGGTTCCATAAGTCGTAACACACATGCCACCTATGTGGTGAATCTAATTAATTAACCGAGTACTGCACTTAAAATGACTGAAAGTATTTAACATATTACTTTATAACACTCTTATTAATTCCTTCTTTATATAGTCAATAATCATTGCTCAATCTATTAAATAATGTAAAACTACTTTAAAGTTAATATATAAACTGTATTTAATAATAAATTTTCCATAACAAGCTAATATACATAATAAAGACCACATTATTAGCTTAAAAGATCAGTCGATTTCATGCGCACCTTTTGTGCGCATCTATCCAAAGTTTATTAAACTATTATAAAAACTATTAAAATGTATGTCACTAAAGATATTTATTTATATTAGGTTTCATAAACTTGTATTAAGTCTTTAGATTAAATGTAATGTAGAAAAATTAATAATCTTGTTTGTAATTGGAAGTTTTTAGTAAAAATGCTAGGTATATTCTGTGCATCAGTTAAATGCTATTTAACTATTTATAATGACTTAAAATACCCTTTACATGTGATAATATATCTAAGAATATTGTTATATATTTTATTATATTTTTGCAAGTACTCATATTACCTATTAGGTAATATTTATACATAAATTCGTTGATGCCATACGAAAAAGATTAACCTAATAAATAGGCTAGTTACCCTAAAAATATGTTTTCGAATGTCTTATATCATTTTTTTATATCATATATATTATTTTTTGTATATTTATTATTTATTTTAGTGTTACATCATAGATGTTCATTGTAATAAAATATGTCTTTGATTATTATATATGTAATTAGGATTTTATTAAAATGAGATGTAATCTCATTATTTCTTCACAGTCTGAATAGGATATTAGTCCAGATTTTGAAATCTTAATTTAGGAAAATAAGTTAGAATACTTATCCCTCAAAGGAAGTTGGCTCAAAGGAGGAAAAATAAGGTTGAGATCTTAAACCTCATGGAAATTGGTTCAAAGGGAGGAAAATAAGTTGGAATACTTATCCCTCAAAGGCTATTGGAATTGAAGTAACTTTTCTCTGTTTTCTCTCCCCTATTTACTGTAATTCTTGGCTGAGGTCAAAGTTATATCTTTTTCTCCCCTCTTTACAGTAATTCTTGGCTGAGGTCAAAGTTACATCTTTTTCTCCCCTCTTTTAGGTAATTCTTGGCTGAGGTCAAAGTTACATCTTTTTCTCCCCTCTTTTCGGTAATTCTTGGCTGAGGTCAAAGTTACATCTTTTTCTCCCCTCTTTTCGGTAATTCTTGGCTGAGGTCAAAGTTACATCTTTTTCTCCCCTCTTTTCGGTAATTCTTGGCTGAGGTCAAAATTACATCTTTATCTCCCCTCTTTTCGGTAATTCTTGGCTGAGGTCAAAGTTACATCTTTTTCTCCCCTCTTTTCAGTAATTCTTGGCTGAGGTCAAAATTACATCTTTATCTCCCCTCTTTCCAGTAATTCTTGGCTGAGGTCAAAGTTACATCTTTTTCTCCCCTCTTTTCAGTAATTCATGGCTGAGGTCAAAATTACATCTTTATCTCCCCTCTTTTCGGTAATTCTTGGCTGAGGTCAAAGTTACATCTTTTTCTCCCCTCTTTTCAGTAATCCTTGGCTGAGGTCAAAATTACTTTACTTATCTCCCCTCTTTTCAGTAATCCTTGGCTAAGGTCAAAATTACTTTTTCCCTTTTCTGTAATTATTGATTGGATGGACGCACAGATTTACGTTAAAAATCAGTGATTAACCAACAGGTCTTAGTTACAGCCTTCCTCTTATTCTCTCTACTTTCCCCTTTTCTGTGATTTACGACTGAGTTTAGACTCACAGTATTGTCTCCAATAGTCTGACGTACAAACTTGACCATATGTACCTTATCTATTATTAATAATTAACTTAGGTGTTGTACTTGCAGATAATCTATGATAAGATTTATTAATATACTATTATCAAAGAATCGAGTACTTAATTTACCCTCTGTTTGTAGTTTCCTGTTACAATATGGAGGTTCTCTGAAAAAGGTACTGCTGTCAAATGTACTTACCACACCCGCATTCGGGTGTCACATGTGTATTTGGCCTTCTATTATCATTATTTTTGTATGTATTAAGTTCAAACTTATATGATGTTTGAACTATACCAATAATACCCAGTGAAAATATCGTCAGTTAATTAAAATATGAATTAGTAATAAGCGAATCCCTCCGAACCCCAGGTCATTAAACAATCCGAGAGTGTGCAGTACAACAAACTAGCGAATACCATAAGCTACGTTACAACAAATATACTATTCTGATGACCTATAATGATCTTTATTTATTCAATTTTCAATTTAATTAGGGTGTTTTTACTGTTTATTACCAGTATTAGTATGGTTTAAACATCATATAAATTTAAACTTCATACCTGCTAAAATGTAAGTACTTGTGACACCAGAATGTGAGTGTGGTAACTACATCTCACTGCAGTACCTCACTGTGTAAACTGTTGCAAAAAAAAAAACTAATTTAGCTTCGATGGATATTCGAACACCGTTACAGTTCTCGGATATTTCATACGTGTCACCGAATTCGGGAAGTGGGTGTTAACATAGATCAAGAAGGTATTTTTTTAGATTTCTGAAAGTCATATTTGTTCATGGTCTTAGTGAACACCCACTTTACAAGTACGGTATGCGTATGAGTGCTAGAACGTTCTTCAATTTCATAAAAGTATATTAAAAATATATACTGAACCTATTTTTATGCAGTTTGCAGATTAAGGATCCTAGAGACCTAGAACTTAGTTCTATTATATTACGATAAACTCATTTTTTTACCGGAGCCTGGAGAAGACCTTTAATATTTTTAATAAAGGCTGCTTCACACATGTCAGGCCTACGTCCGGTCCGGCTCTTCTCAGTGACCTTTAGCACTGAGAGGAGTTGGTACAGTGTGAAGGTGTCCGTTGAAATTAAAGTAACGATATATTTTTTCACTGACACTGAAGCACTGAGAGGAGCCGGACCGGAGACGTCACGGAGGGATCACTGACATGTGTGAAGAAACTTAAATAAACTTCACCTTCTTGAACTCATCATTAGCAGACCATTGCAATGAAGGAGAAAGAGCAGAGAAGGCATAGACACCTTTTTGTACCTTCACTCGTGATTCAATAAGGTCTATGCCGCGTCCAAGCGGTATGGTATTCTTGAACATTTTTCCCAGGGATGTCTCAGGTCCAGCAGTCTGCAACATTTGACATTATTGATAAACGGTGAATGATGTTTATAAAATATTTATTTTGAATAAAGGGAACACAAAAGTTACTTAGACACTTGTAGTGCTCAGGAAGTGGATTTTAACCTTGTATGCCATCAATTAATTTGAGCAAGTAATAACGAGAATTTTTGTGATAATCTTGCATTATATAGGTAAAGAAAACATATTAAACAATAAAAAAAGTTTAGAGAAATTCACAATAGTGTTCAACTAATGTAAGTGTTCTAATTTATTAAAGAGTACACATTTGTTACTTTAACCGTTAGTTAATCGAAAATATCTCAAAAAAACCTCGCCAAATACATCCCTTGAAAGGGGACATATATGTCGCCATAGGACATAGAGGGTTAACATATGTAGATCAAGTACAACTATGACCTTTTCTAAATTGTTTTTTGTATCCATTTGAATTTGGTCTTCAAAATATATAGAGACATTTTTTTTTGATTGAATGCGAAATGACTTTCGTGCAGGTTTGTATGAAATATTTCTCATAATGGATGAATAGCGAAATTAAAAAATAATACTAGATGTTCAATTTAAACACGTTGACTATAATGTATGCTGTGATGATTGGTCATTAACAAGCATGCGCGGACAGAACGCCTACGGACAAAATGCCTACGGATTAAAAGCCTACGGACAAAATGCCTAACGGACAAAATGCCTAACGGACAAAAGGCCTAAAATGCATTTAAACTTATCTCAAATATGGAAATTGCGGATAAAGATTTGAAATAAGTTAGACCAAGTGGAAACAAAGAGTTTTGTGTCAGTGAGAGTTTATTAAATCACTTTCACATTGACTATGAACATTTGTAACTCGGAGTGCTTAGTATAAACATCCTCTTATTTAATTTCACTGTGTTTGTTATTTCTCACTATAAAGCGTTTGTTCTATTTTTCAAATCACTTCAAAAAATTAATCTTCCTACATCTTGCCATTTTTATTGGATATCTATAATCATCTTCTACCAATTTCACTTTAATAAAAACATCAATAATCATCTTCTTCTTTTTCCATTTTGTTTAAAGACATCTATAGTCATCTTAATTTGTTTTGATTTTTTAAAAGATATCTATAATCATCTTACTCCATTATGATTTTTTTTAAATATTGTTTATTCTTTTAGATAGCTTAATCATCTTCAATCTACAGTGATGTTTATAGTTGCTTTTGTAATTCTAATTCAAGTTAAGTAATTACAATAATTATATAAGTTAGTACTGACATGCAATTTACTACTCTGGCTATAAAAAAAGCTGCTAATATTTTTTTATTCAACTAGCTTTATAGAATAAATAAAATTCCTTTGGAAAAAATACAGTATTCTTTATGAGATGTAACTGAGACGTAGTATATAATTTGTTCTTATGTTTTACATAAATTAAAAAAAAAATTATTTGATGTTCAATGATTAGGTTTATTACAATATAATGTATTCTGTTCTTTATTTACCAATAATCATTCCATTACAGATATCACTTCAATGTTTTCTATTCGGCCCTTTTATTTAAATATGGAGTTAATTCTTTTATTCACTTTGCAACGTATTCTTTCACTTCATTATTTTACAATTTATATTTTCTATATTCATATATTTTGTCCGTTAGGCATTTTGTTCGTTAGGCATTTTGTCCGTTAGGCATTTTGTCCGTTAGGCATTTTGTCTGTAGGAAATTTGTCCGTAGGCATTTTATCATAGGACCATTGTCAAGGTACCAGTTTAATAGATTTTGGGACCGAACAGGTTAAAGGTTAAGGTTGAAGTCTTTTATAAACGGTGGCGAAGTTATGCGCTACTCAAGAACTTCAGAGTATAGAAGACAAGGAAGACAGAGACCTTCAAAGAAGTGTAAAGAGCGCTGCCTTGTCCCACGGCCACAGGTATATCCGTCTCTACGAACTCCTCTATGGTGTCAAAAGGGAGGGACACTTTCTGGGTGATGAGCATGGCCTTGAGGTTACTCTTGTAGAACGTACCGATGATGAGACTCATGGTCATCCAGAGTCCGAGGACAAGTTTGCTCACATTCTTGTGATCCATCGTCAGGTCTGAAATTATTTTGGGTGAGAAAGAAATGTAGATTTTGTTTATAATTGTGATCAATTCGATTCTTGGCCAATTTGTAAAGACAGTTGGTTCAATAAGAATCATGCATATACCCTAATTTTGATACATACGTACAAATATATATTGAATATTACTATTTATATCTGTATTGATGTTTAACATGTTCACTGCGTATTGGGTAATATGTATACCAACTAGAAGATGCCACTGTTGTGTATTGCTACATCAATATTAGGAAAATATTGGCTAATTCTGGATACGCAGGAAACTAATTAGTAAAAATTTCTAAAAGCAGATCATCTTCACCTTGCGACAACAATACTCTTGCACAGGATATGAAGGTGGAGGAAAATCCTTTGGTTTTAGCCTTCAGTCTGAGAATATTTAAGTTTATAACATTAATAAAAACGCTTATAGTATCACAGAGCAACCTTGCAGTACCCGGAAAGTGGGTGTTATAGGTCCCCTCCACTCTAAATTTGTTATTGCTCTATCCAATAGAACTAAGGTTACTGGTTATAAAGCTGCAAACTATTTCAAATTTCGTTCTATGATGATTTTATATTAATATGTAATTTAAGTTCTTCTTGTGATCTTTCTTCTATCCTCCGAATTTCAAGCAAAGAAAAAGTCTGACCCTCCAAATAATTCAAAACAATAACAAAGACAGGCGAGTGTGTACATGAGTTTGTACGCATTTACTATGCGTTCAAGTGTAGATTTTTCTTTTAGTTTTCGTAGAAGAAAGATTAAGAAGAACAGAAAGCGAGAAAATATAGTAGGTACAAGGCAAGTACAGAGTGTTTTTTATTTTTGCAAGACTTTCAGCCCCCACTAGGAATATTTGGAATAAGAATTTAGAAGAAACAAATATATTTTCTTGAAGATAAGGCTTGGTAATTACATTTCATATAAAAGAAACTTATTTGAAACTCATAGAAAATACTTCGAAAGGCTATCTACAAAATGTATTGAAAATGGTCGCCAGAAACCTGTAGTCAAAGTCTTGCGCGTATCAAGACGCTCTTCGTCACCCTCTCAATTATTGCTGCGTCATAATTTGCAGATGAGAATCCACATGATATTGTCGAATGAAACTGTAGAAATGACAAAAAGGTAATGATATTTGTTGCGATTGTGGACGAATTTTTTTTATTGTCCAAGCATTCATCGATGACGACGGCCCTTGTGACTCTGCCAATGGTTCCTATAACATGGCTTTGCTGATTGACAGAGTGTGGCAAACTTTTTTTTGCAACTGCTACATGACGCAGACTCTGGTGGATGCAAGATTCTGCTCCATCTCATTGTACAAGATTGGCTAAGCAGTTCTTGAAGAAAAATTTCAAGGACGTGTTACCAGAAGAGACACTGAGATCTTCTGGTCAGCATTCTGTAAGAACTCAATCATCTTAATTTCCATTTCTGGGCTACAACGCAAAATATTTTGTCTTCGAAAAAGCCTCAATCTATTCATGATATGGTAGAATTTAGTGTATGAAGCTGTTTGGTGCAAATTATTACGCAGTAATAATTGAGAAGGTGACGAAGACTCGAAGAGCTTCTTGAAGCGCGCAAGACTTTGTCTAGAGGATTCCGGCGGCCATTTCCAACACCTTCTGTATATTGCCTTTAGAAGTATTTTAAACGAGTTTCAAATAAGTTTGTATTACATAAAATGTAAGTACCAAACCTTATCTTCAAAATATATAAATGTTTCTTATAAATTCATATTTCAAATATTCCTAGTGGGGGCTCAAAGTCTTGCAAAAAAAAGCACTGTAAGTGGCGAATAGATACCTCTTACTAATCGTATTTATATATCATACCATTTTTTCGATCTGGAGAACTGTTAATTTAAAAAAAAACACATTAGTTTTGTTTTGAATTGGAAAATACGAGAGTTTCTCGATTTGCTTCACTATTTTCTATTTAATCTATTAAAAATACTGTATCAATTTATTTTCTGTTAAAGTGATATGTTATATAACTTATATTCTAAGCTCTACAAAATTAAAAGCAAGTCCAGAGAAATTTGAATAGAGAGTGGATGGGACCTTTAACATTGGTCATGGTAGAATTTCTAAAAATGGCTCGTAAGTTACAATCATTCACGGGGGCCTCCATTTTGAATGGGGAATTTCTACTATGACGTCACTCAATATAATAGATCAAAAAGTATAGACATACAAGTATAGACTCATACATCATAATGACCATTCAAGATGGCGCCAAATAATGGCTTGAAGCAACTTTTCCTATTCTGTGGACAGTATTTTGTACTCACTTTGACGTGACCGCATCTAAGAAACGACCGAAGATGGACCAAGTTGCCATCATGAAGAGTAGTGAGATTCCGATACCAGCCCATGACTGAATGAAATATTAATTAATATTATCTAATAAATATTAATTAAAAGGTATTCAATAACTATTATTTAATAGTTATTTAATAAATAGTTTATAAAAGTTATTTATAAATAGTATTTTTTTATCTACATATATTATTAACAAAGAGATATTATTTCAACCAAAAGCAAAGGAATTGAATCTTAATTAATTAATTAATTATGAGCAGTGTTTGATTACCATAAATCTATTCAATGCTATTGTGCATTATTGTTGACTAGTGTACTTTCCCGTTAAAAATAACGGGTCAACATCAATACCAATTTATTACCCGTTTTTAGGTTACTTTTAATGAATTCAATTAAAATTTCACTTTCTGCAGAGTCTAATTTATTTTATTGATAAAATACATTAAAAAATTAAATAAAAACAGGGGAATTTAAATATCAAGTCAATAATATATTCCCGTGCGTATCATAGTTACATTCTTCATGTTTAATACCCGTAGTGTAAAAGCGGAGACCAAATAAATAAATAAATAAACACACTAAGGAAATTATTAGTATAGATACTCCCAGAGAGAAATTTGTGGTCGGTTCATCGAATATTATCTATGATTTTATTTTAATTTTCGATGGCCCCACCATAACATTCTCTCCCAGTAAATTATTCTATTATAAATGGATAAATAATTTATTGTAGAGATTTATAACAATTAAGTATTTTTAGATAATGACAATAGTGTTTAATTATTTAAAGTGCATAGTGTTTCACATCTCACGTATGCAGTGAAGGGTTTGACGAATCCCACCAGGTCTGACTCCTGCATTGGTCTCTTGTATATTATGCTGTGACTTAACACGTAAGCTATTTCAAAGTCCAGACCTTCCTTCTTCTCAGGATCTATGGAGATGATAGTCGCCGAGAAATCTCCGGCCTGAGAACACGAGTACATACAAGATTATTTTAATTTTGAAACTCGTATTTTCTAATTTTATTATTATTTTTTTAAATTTTTTTTTATAAATTTCGATTAAGGTTTTTCAAATTATATTCTAAATTGGAGCAAGTAAAGATAACGGACCAGAAACGGACCAAGTAAAGTTAACGGACCAGAAATGAAGCTGGTAAAGATAACAGACCAGAAAATAAGCTAGTAAAGTTAACGGACCAGAATACATTTTTTAGTTTTAAACAATATTTGTTTTAGTATTTTATATAAAACATCACCTTATAAATGATAATATTAATGATTATATATTAATTTTGAATATTTTATTAATTGAAAGAATTGATGAAAAAATGTGATCCATTTTGAAAATAGAAAAAAACTTCTGCTTAAATCCTTTAATGTGGTATCTATGATTCCAAAATTATGTTCTTATTCCAATTATTGGTCAAATATTAATAATTTAACCAAGTAAAGTTAACGGACATGAAATGAAGCAAGTAAACTTAATGGACCAGAATGTAACCAAGTAAAGAGAACGGACTGTGGTCCGTCATCTTTACTTGCTCCTCTAAATTTTCTTTTTTTCAAACTATCAATTTAAAGGTAGAACTGTTCAATATATAGGTAGAACTGTTCAATATATAGGTAGAACTGTTCAATATATATGTAGGTAGAACTGTTCAATATATAGGTAGAACTGTTCAATATATAGGTAGAACTGTTCAATATATAGGTAGAACTGTTCAATATATAGGTAGAACTGTTCAATATATAGGTAGAACTGTTCAATATATATGTAGGTAGAACTGTTCAATATATAGGTAGAACTGTTCAATATATAGGTAGAACTGTTCAATATATAGGTAGAACTGTTCAATATATAGGTAGAACTGTTCAATATATAGGTAGAACTGTTCAATATATAGGTAGAACTGTTCAATATATAGGTAGAACTGTTCAATATATATGTAGGTAGAACTGTTCAATATATAGGTAGAACTGTTCAATATATAGGTAGAACTGTTCAATATATAGGTAGAACTGTTCAATATATAGGTAGAATTGTTCAATATATAGGTAGAACTGATCATTATATAGGTAGAAAATTTTCAGAAAAAATATATTTTTTTCAATTTCTGAAAATTTACTCACACCACTTCGAAGATCTTCGATGATATGAATTGAATTCATCTTCTTCTCAACTTCGTAACTAAGAGTAAATAAAACATAGAAAAAAACAATATTGAAGCAAAACTCCTGAGTTATGAAGTATCGATTTCTTTATAACTCAAAACCACTTCATATCTCATGTGCACTAGATAGTTTTCTACAATCAAAATCATAGAAAACTATGGTCAATGAGGGATAACTATGAAGCAATTCTCGGCGATTATCGTTTTAAATAATTTAAACATAGAAAACTACTTCATAACTCAGGACTTCATAACTCAGAACTTCATAACTCAGGACTTCATAACTCAGGACTTCATAACTCAGAACTTCATAACTCAGGACTTCATAACTCAGAACTTCATAACTCAGGACTTCATAACTCAGAACTTCATAACTCAGTACTTCATAACTCAGAACTTCATAACTCAGAACTTCATAACTCAGAACTTCATAACTCAGAACTTCATAACTCAGAACTTCATAACTCAGAACTTCATAACTCAGAACTTCATAACTCAGAACTTCATAACTCAGGAGTTTTACTGGTCTATACAGTATTATTTTGCATATTTTGCATATTTTGCATATTATTATTTTACCAAATGTAACCAGGATATAATATCAATCACTGTTATTTATTTTTCGTTACTAATTACCGGATACAAATTTTCCAATAAAATTACAACCCATTATAGTTTATAATGATACTCATTGGACAAATTATATCCGGCACCTAATTAGAAAAGAAAAAAAATTATATTAGAAAATAAATAAACGAATTAATATTGAAATAATTTTTAATAAAAAAAATACTAATCATTGGTAATTATAATTATTATAGATATTTTGGAATTGTTCTGGGTGCACGACGAAAAATTTGTAAAATTCGAAAATGATAGAAAATTAGAAAACTGTGATTCACTCCAAAATATAAAATGTTTGGATTATTTATATTCCTCACCAAAATATAAAATATTTGGATAGTTTTTATTTCCTTACCAGAAATTAAAATGTTTGGATAGTATCCTCCAAATTTCCACTGTAAGTCCTGCGAAAATTTCCGATCCGTCCGCTTGCGGCAAATAAAAAGCAAATGGCGGATTCTGTGAAAAATAATTATTCACATCTATTGTATTGATTAGGTAAATTATTTTAACAGAGAGAAATATCTTTCGTACGTTTGCGAATAATTTATTTTGTTATTTTCATATTTTTAAGCTTAATAGTTTTATTTTTTATGATTTGATAGAATAATAATAAATGATAAAACCATTCGTATGATAAATATACATCATTGTAATAAAGTGCACAGTGAAGAGTTAAAACAACCACCAATAGTTGTAAATAAAGTGCACAGTGAAGAGTTAAAACAACCACCAATAGTTGTAAATAAAGTGCACAGTGAAGAGTTAAAACAACCACCAATAGTTGTAAATAAAGTGCACAGTGAAGAGTTAAAACAACCACCAATAGTTGTAAATAAAGTGCACAGTGAAGAGTTAAAACAACCACCAATTATTGTAAATAAAACAACCACCAATTATTGTAAATAAAACAACCACCAATAGTTGTAAATACACTACCCAAGTAATCCATTTAATTTATTACTATATTGTTCATTTAAGAAGGAATTTCCTAGTCACTGACCGATTTGCACAATCTCGAAAATGCGCTGCCCTTTTTTAACCCTCTAATACCGAGTGTGCGTTAATACCCTAAACCCCTTGCCAGGTCATTAACCACTCATGGAGTGTGCAGTACAACAAACTAGCGGATAAAACAAACTACTTAATGAGTTTCAAAGTAGTCGTCATTTATTTCTTGTCATATTTGTAGGTTATTCATAACAATCTTCATACATTCATATTTAAATGAAAATTATTTCTAAACTCTCATCGTAAATGGCCTTTGTAGTTTGTTGTATCTGCTAGTTTGTTGTACTGCACACTTCATGATTGCAAATTATCTGGCAGGAGGTTGAAATAGCCTTATTTCTGTTAAATTTTGAATGATAATAATTGAACTAACTATAAATTTTATAAAAATCACAATTTGTGAAAACAATTTTCTCACTACAATGGAAGGTAGCTTCAAACATCTGTCCAGGGGAAACCCATTCCTGTCCACCATGTTTGTTGCTGTCAGATGTCACTGGTATGACCTGTCTCTTAAAAACAGAGTTCAACGTATTTTTTTTATATCTCACACTTTACTAAATTTCAATCAAAAACATGCTAAACAGTTACTAAAAAATTGGTTCCTAAAACAATGAAAATCTTATCGAACCTAGAAACAACCAAAATCTAAAATTTCAGTATAAATTTCTAGATTATAAATTGATGAAGTAAAAGAAATAGAAATTTTTCAACGACATAGGTATCAAATGCAATATTTCATAAAAAGTTTTTTGAATATAAAATCGGACATGATTGTGTAGAAATATTGGCGTGACGTCATAACTCAGATTGTTTAATTGCCATGTTTATTTGTACCAAAAAATTGAAATAAAAAATAATATAAAGATAATTAATATTTAATTTTTATTTTTCAAAAAATAATTTTCATAAGTTATTCATTTGCACTTGAAACAAGATTCAAAAACAATTTATTTAATTAATAATTTAAACAACCCATTAATGCCGATAAATACAGTGCAGCTTTTTCATGAATAAAATACTTTAAAATAGTTATATAGGTTTGATTTAACACATTGACACATTTAAAAAAATATTAGCAAATACAAGAAATATGGCCTGGTAACTACAGAAAACAAATCGGCAGTAACGTGAGCAAAATAGCATTTTTCGAAATATTCGATCTTTTCATGTACAGAGTATTGTTAAATGCAATTAAACTATCATTTTTGGTTTGCATTCCTTTCTAAAACATAAATTTCATTATTGAGTATTGAATGCTTCTTTTACTTAGGATGAATAAATATAAATATATTTCAGAAATAAGACATAGTAGAAGTCACATTCCCGGCATCTACAATGCTTTGTTTTAGCTTTTGCTGAGGAATTTTTATTCCTATTGAATCTGATTTCCTTTACTTGAGACTTAGAAGTTACAGAAGTTGGCCATGGATGCTATCGTTTGGTTCTATATCAACATTCTTCTTTGACATTATTTGCTGTTTTATTCAAAGGTTGTAACAGTGGTCTCATATTATAGAATCTACCTTTATTTACTATCAACTGTGTAATGAAAGTATCTAGTTATTAGATAAATAGTGTCCATTCTCATGGCACTAGAAACCAGTAAAATTCGAACACCAGGCATTTGAGTTCGGCTCTAACTTTAATTTGTAACCAACATTATTGTACCCAGAAATAATAAAATTATTACGAAAAGCACAATCACGCCGTATTGAAATTGACTTTGCAAAAGGCTATAGCTCAGTTCACACGAATAGTCAAGCAATTCGTATGTCCAGTAAAGTCGAATATGTTTCAAAAAAACTTCTGCATCCTCCTCAAAACAACAATAAATATAGGGGAAAGAAAAGGAAAAAAGTGAAAAATCAGTTTAAATTAAAATATATCATGAAAATATAGTGTTAAGATAATTATCAATAATGGAAGTTAATTTTAAATCAATAGATACATCAAAATGAAACTTACATAGTGGAAAAACAATTATGTCACTACTGCCGAGCGGCAACTATAGTTACCACCCTAAATATTTTGTTTCATATAATTTCGAAATATAGAGTTGAAATAATTTAGTTTACAGGGCACAAAAGAAATACCTTTATTCCACCATATCACAGTAAAATTTAAAAAATAGCATCAAAATATAATGTACAAATAAGATTTACTGGAAAGCAATCCAGATATCATGAAATGAACCAGGCATCATCGAGTTTTGAAATTCAACTACAGCCATTCTAGTGAACCAAACAGAAATGTTCTTGCATTGAACATTTATTGGATTTAAATGAAACTATTGAGCATGATAGAACTGGCAATTCATGTTTTTTTAATGTTTTTTTTATGGGACAAAAATTTCTGTGGTAACTATAGTTACCGCTCGGCAGAATTTTTTTCGATTTTTTTTATTACAGGAATGCAATATTAATTTCCACTGAATTTAATTATTTATTCTAATTTAATTTATGAATTCAAACTAAAATAAAATCACTTAAAGAATTCTGTAAATCATATTCATTAAACTGACAAATAGAGTAAAAGTCTTTGACTCGGTATACGGGTTATAAAAACTATATAAAATGATCTAAAGGCTATTATGTTAATAAATTGAATAGAAATTCAACCTTATGAAAAATAAAATAGGAAGTAATTTCAGTAGAATTTCAATATTTATAATTTAATTGTTTAAATATTATTAATATAAAAGTAACTATATAACTATAAGAATAATTATGAAGTTGATTTACTCACTTTCCAAACTATAGTACCTATAATAAAGTTTTACTTTACAAGCAGATGTTCATAAAAACACATTTGAGATGCCACTGACTACAAATGAAACCTATTTCTTTTATATACTCTTAGATATATAAATAAAATATAATTTAATACTCTTTATCCATTTACCTAATCATTGTTGATCTTTTAAACAGACTGATTAAATCGTTTAAAATGCTTACATTTAAACTATAGTTCCATTAAATTATTTACATTGTACGCCAGATTAACTATAGACATCAATAATAAAGAAACAGTGAAGTTAATCATTGATTGCTATTATATAAGTGTTCATTTAGTATGCATTTTTATGTATATTTAAGCATACAATGGTATTACCTAATGTAATGTATATTACCGAGTGCCACAGATAGAAATTTCAGTGCTACGAAATATTTTCTTCTTTTTTTCATAGAAAATTAAATTTAATGATACACTTTTTTATTCTTTTATAGTTATTTCTACACAATAGGAGAAAAAGTTGAATTGCAAAATGATAAATAAAATCAACCAACATTTTCTTATTATAGGAATTCATTTCTATTAAAATTGATATATATATATATTAAATTAAATCATCATGTGTGAAGCATTGCTATTTATTCAGGTGATTCTTCCTTATTCTTCACTAATGAAGAATAATTTAGTAAAGTAAAGTATTGAGATAGAATAACGGACAGATAAAATTTATTTCTTCTTCTACTCTGACGCCATAAGTTCTAAATACACTCTATTATACAAGTGCTCAACTATTAATAATTACACACTTATGTTTAATATCCACAATGTCACTGTATAAAATAGCAAATCAGCAGGAAATACTTATTACAAAATACTATAAACAGGTAAATTGCAAATATATTAACGGACAACAGCAGTCACATACGAAACCTGAATATGAGAAATGAATATTTAAAATAGTTATCGGTAAGATAAATAATTTTATTATAATGAACTTTTATTTTCTTTCAATTTATAGGGGAAACTTTTAATAATTGGTACATAGGTAAGTGTGCGCCATTGCCATATGAGTGCCAGAAACAGCACTGAGTGCTGCATTTGCCCACCCCTGATTTACACCATTTTAGCCTCAAATTAAAATTAGTGAACTTCATATTAAAATTAGTGAACTTCATATTAAAGTTAGTGAACTTTATATTACAATTAGTGAACTTCATATTAAAATTAGTGAACTTCATATTAAATTTAGTGAACTTCACATTGAAATTAGTGAACTTCATATTAAAATTAGTGAACTTCATATTAAAATTAATGAACTTTATATTAAAATTGGTGAACTTCATATTAAAGTAAGTGAACTTCATATTAAAATTAGTGAACTTCATATTAAAATTAGTGAACTTCATATTAAAATTAGTGAATTTCATATTAAAATTAGTGAACTTCATATTAAAATTAGTGAACTTCAAATTAAAATTAGTGAACTTCATATTAAAGTTAGTGAACTTTATATTACAATTAGTGAACTTCATATTAAAATTAGTGAACTTCATATTAAATTTAGTGAACTTCACATTGAAATTAGTGAACTTCATATTAAAATTAGTGAACTTCAAATTAAAATTAGTGAACTTCATATTAAAGTTAGTGAACTTTATATTACAATTAGTGAACTTCATATTAAAATTAGTGAACTTCATATTAAATTTAGTGAACTTCACATTGAAATTAGTGAACTTCATATTAAAATTAGTGAACTTCATATTAAAATTAATGAACTTTATATTAAAATTAGTGAACTTCATATTAAAGTAAGTGAACTTTATATTAAAATTAGTGAACTTCATATTAAAATTAGTGAACTTCATATTAAAGTAACTGAACTTCATATTAAAATTAGTGAACTTCATATTAAAATTAGTGAACTTCATATTAAAATTAGTGAACTTCATATTAAAATTAGTGAATTTCATATTAAAATTAGTGAACTTCATATTAAAATTAGTGAACTTCACATTGAAGTTAGTGAACTTTATATTAAAATAAGTGAACTTCATATTAAATTTAGTGAACTTCATATTAAAATTAGTGAACTTCAAATTAAAATTATATAGTGAACTTCATATTAAAATTAGTGAACTTCATATTAAAATTAGTGAACTTCATATTAAAATTAGTGAACTTCATATTAAAGTAACTGAACTTCATATTAAAATTAGTGAACTTCATATTAAAATTAGTGAACTTCATATTAAAATTAGTGAATTTCATATTAAAATTAGTGAACTTCATATTAAAATTAGTGAACTTCATATTAAAATTAGTGAATTTCATATTAAAATTAGTGAACTTCATATTAAAATTAGTGAACTTCACATTGAAGTTAGTGAACTTTATATTAAAATAAGTGAACTTCATATTAAATTTAGTGAACTTCATATTAAAATTAGTGAACTTCAAATTAAAATTATATAGTGAACTTCATATTAAAATTAGTGAACTTCATATTAAAATTAGTGAACTTCATATTAAAATTAGTGAACTTCATATTAAAATTAGTGAACTTCATATTAAAATTAGTGAACTTCATATTAAAATTAGTGAACTTCATATTAAAATTAATGAACTTTATATTAAAATTAGTGAACTTCATATTAAAATTAGTAAACTTCATATTGAAATTAGTGAACTTCACATTAAAATTAGTGAACTTCATATTAAAATTAGTGAACTTCATATTAAAATTAGTGAATTTCACATTAAAATTAGTGAACTTCATATTAAAATTAGTGAACTTCATATTAAAGTAAGTGAACTTTATATTAAAATTGGTGAACTTCATATTAAAATTAATGAACTTCATATTAAATTTGGTGAACATTATATTAAAATTAGTGAACTTCATATTAAAATTAGTGAATTTCATATTAAAATTAGTGAGTTTCATATTAAAATTAGTGAACTTCATATTAAAATTAGTGAACTTCATATTAAAATTAGTGAACTTCATATTAAAATTAGTGAGTTTCATATTAAAATTAGTGAACTTCATATTAAATTTGGTGAACAT
>CANNZV010003082.1:37129-95160 GCA_947561585.1 Caprella mutica
TATTAAAATTAGTGAACTTCATATTAAAATTAGTGAAATTTATATTAAAATTATATGGTGAACTTCATATTAAAATTAGTGAACTTCATATTAAAATTAGTGAACTTCATATTAAAATTAGTGAACTTCATATTAAAATTAGTGAACTTCATTGTAAAATTAGTGAACTTTATAATAAAATTATATAGTGAACTTCATATTAAAATTAGTGAACTTTAAGAAGATGTGGCAGATTATAGCCATTTATTTCGCACATTAGCAACAACAAAAATTGGTGGTTTTACATGGACATTATTCTACCAAATCACGAAAAATAAAACAATTGAGTATAAAATTAGTATTTCAACAAAATTGTTCTCTATTCATTTTCAATATCAATCTAACATCAAAATAAACTAAGTGCGAACGTACGGAAAAGTTCTTTCTCTCTCAATCGTATACATAATCATATATATTGTCAAATTACATTTTCTGGCTTAATAGTTACATGTTTAAAATTATATCAAATATGTCACATCAGGCAGTAACTGGTTAAAGGCTCTTCATGACGTCATCACACTTCAGTTATTTGGCCTCTTCTCCAACAGATGGAGCCGATAGCACTGGAAGATATCGTCCTCGTGTCTTTTTCCACAGAGGGAGAGATAGGTACCTTCCCTCTGAAAAGTCGAAATATTTAACCGAGCAAGAAAGAATTATTTCTGGGATTTTAAGGGAATATTTCACGCAAGAGGGAATTATTCCCGGAATATTAAGAGAATATCCCAGGCAAGAAGGATTTATTCCTTAATATCCCAGGAATAAATCCTTCTTGCCTGAGTAGAGTAACCACTCAATTACCGAACACTCACAGTACTCGAAAAGTTGGAGTTAACGGAGGTCATGATCCAATGTGATCTTAAGATATTTTCGGTTGAACTCTTTATTATAATGTATCTCAGCACCCACTTTCCGAGTACTGAGAGCCTTATTAAGTGTCCAATAACTGAGACGTAACCCCATTATATCAGAAAATTTTTGAAGCCACATCTTGCGAATGTATTTTAAGTTTAAATTGAAAACTCAGAATTTCAAAATGTAAAATATTTTTACACATTTATTCATAATATTTTTATTCTTGAGAAAAGTATCCCCTTACTTTATTATTTCAACAAAGGAGATTTCTTCAGTGCGATTTAATGTTCTTAATCGAATAATTTTTTTCAGGAGTTCCTCCACTTCAGAAAAAGTTAAAGAACATCTTTGAAGCAAGTAATATGAAACTTCATTTAATGGAAAATTAATGTAGAACTTCTTATCGTGGAAAAATAATATGAAACTTCTTTATATGTAAAATTAGTATGGAACATCATTTTATGAAAAATTAATAGGAAAGTTATTTTGGTTAGAAAATAATATGAAATTTCTTTTTGTTAGAGAATAATATGGAATTTCTTTTTGTTAGAAAATAATATGAAATTTCTTTTTGTTAGAGAATAATATGGAATTTCTTTTTGTTAGAAAATAATATGGAATTTCTTTTTGTTGGAAAATAATATGGAATATCTTTTAGTTAGAAAATAATATGGAATATCTTTTTGTTAGAAAATAATATGGAATTTCTTTTTGTTAGAAAATAATATGGAATTTCTTTTAGTTAGAAAATAATATGGAATATCTTTTTGTTAGAAAATAATATGGAATTTCTTTTTGTTAGAAAATAATATGGAATTTCTTTTAGTTAGAAAATAATATGGAATATCTTTTTGTTAGAAAATAATATGGAATTTCTTTTTGTTAGAAAATAATATGGAATTTCTTTTTGTTAGAAAATAATATTGAATTTCTTTTTGTTAGAAAATAATATGGAATTTCTTTTTGTTAGAAAATAAAATGAAATTTCTTTTTGTTAGAAAATAATATGGAATTTCTTTTTGTTAGAAAATAATATGGAATTTCTTTTTGTTAGAAAATAATAGGGAATTTCTTTTTGTTAGAAAATAATAGGGAATTTCTTTTTGTTAGAAAATAATATGGAATTTCTTTTTATAAGAAAATAATATGGAATTTCTTTTTGTTAGAAAATAATATGGACCTCGAGTTTATGGAAAAGTGATATGTATGGAGTTTCTATTTATGGAAAAGTGATAAGAAGGTTGGTTTTATAGAAAAATAATATGGAACATGAATGTATAAAAAATAATATGGAACTTCTTTTAATGGAAAAATAAAACAGTACAACTCCTCTATAATTAACCATCCTGATTAGTGGAGTCTTAGTAATGAAGTACCCTGAATAATGAATAAAAATTAGAAAAAAAGAATACAGTTTGTAACTTTGTGTAGTCTGACAAAAAATGACCATCAGTTTTCTATGCATCTCTCGACTTCTATATGGTGGTAGGTAATTTGATCCCCGGTAATTTGATCCCCGTTAGTTTAATCCCCGTTAGTTTGATCCCCGTTAGTTTGATCCCCGTTAATTCGGCCCTCGGTAATCTGATCCCCGTTAGTTTGATCCTCGTTAATTTTTCTCTAGTAATTTGATCCTGGTAATTTGATCCCTGGTAATTTGATCCACGGTAATTTAGCCCCCGGATACTGATATTATTTTAAAATTCAATAATATAAAATAAAATACGATTAAGGTACTTTTTACTTAACTTTGCATAAAATATTAATGGAACAATGAAAATACTCATTTTATATTAATTACAAAGATTACTTTTCCATGGGAAGTTAATTTTCCAGTTGTGTGGTTATGGACCTTCCTCCACGTCTAACACGTCATATAGTGACCTAGTTGTAGTTCATTATAGAGGAGTTATACTGTATGAACCCTTCTTTAATGGAACTTCATTTTTTGGATATAGAATATGGAATTCGTTTATACAATCTTACGTTTCGGAGTCTTCGGAGGATTTATCTGGAGCCAGATGACGTATGATGTGGAAGGTATTTTCTTGAGCATGGGCAGGCACATCTACCAAGCAGAGGACTGGGGGATGGTCACGCAGTCCTCTGGGTAAAGAACTCATAGTCTTGTAACATCTGGAACCACTGTACTTTACCTTGAATCCTGAAAGTTAAGATTGTCATTAGGTTGAGTAGCAATTCCTATCATAACTTAGGTTATGATAGGGAATCAGAAATTTCAAAAGGCTTGATCGATATATATGTAATGTGAAATTGTCCACTTTCAGAGTACTAAGAGTGTTATAAGTTCTGAGACGTTGTTGTGGGTTTTTAAACCGATTTGAATAGTCCAGAAAATATATTTTGAAAGTGATTAACTAATGAATTGGATACATATTATTGACACATGGCTTAGGTACTCAAATTATCAGGGGGTCAATTTACCGGGGTCAAATTATCGGCCACGAAACAGTTCATCCCTTTAATAAAAATAAAAGAATCTAGTACATATTCAAATTTTGTACTAGGAATTTTCGCCGCAAGAAAATTCGCCGTGGGATATTTCGCCGCAAGAAAATTCGCCGTAAGGAATTTTCGTCGTCAATTTTTTTTAACACTCGGCTTAAGAACCCCAGACAAATTAATTGATCATCACAATAATTGCTAGGGTTCTTCTCCAACCCCTGTTAAAAGGATACTGATAAGAAGAGAAAGCAGACTATCTATATATGAATACTATGTAGAATAGTGCTTTTAGTCTGATTTCAGTTTTATTTTAATTTAAGTAGGGGTTTAACGTCTGCTTTGGAACCAAAGGCCATATCTCTGACGTCAAAAGGAAATTTAGCACAAGGGACTGGAAGAAGCAGCCAGAAAGATAGTGGTTTCGTGAACAAAGTCACCAATCACCGTCGGTAGCTACTCCATGAATGCAGGCACCTACCAAGGAATGTGACGAAAAGGGACACAAGCACCGGTGACTGAACTCACAGATGGAAGAGGAAAATGAAGAGGCAATACTAAATGAAGAATACAAGACTACCTAATACAAAATCTAAGACCTCGTATAGTTGAAGAGTATAATCCTGGCGCTATCCTTTAAAATTGCAAGCAGCGTTTCAAAAATTGATAAACATAGTAAAAATAAAACTAAACAAAATCAATTTTATTTGATGGACAATGAAACATAACACAAGATTATCGTGTAATTGCATTCGATAACAAATTTGCCATCTGATTAGGTTTAACAAAAAATAAAGAACAAACTGACAACAAATACTTAAGTTCGATTTTCCATTCAATTTTGTTTTTTCTTTGTATAAATTGTTATTGTTTGATATCAAGTGTCTTGTTGAATTACTGTGACTCTCTCAATTCTAAAAATTAATGTGGTGATCACTTAAATTTGTCTGGGATTCTAAATTTAAGAGTTAGATAAGTGTTTACGGCGAAAATTCCTTATGGCGAATTTTCTTACGGCGAAATTTCCGGTCACGTTCAAATTTACCCTAAGAGTAAAACAAAGAATAAATTGAAATTCATTGAACGAAACTAATTCCAATTAAATTCGAAATTTGTGTTAACAGAAAACCTTCGTATCAGAGTTAGACCAACATATATTACTAGACAAACCGCGTTTTAGACATATGTAGATACTTTGAAACTGTACGGGAAAAAACCTCGTAATAGACAAAACACAATTTTGGGGACCTGACAGTTATTCTAGTGTAAATATTACTAGGTTCGACATGAATCTCTCTTCGAATAGTGAATGATAGTAACTGTTCGTTTTTTTTATGGCAGATGCTGTGTTAAAAAAAACACATGATGAATTACACAAAACTAGATACCGTGAATACTATGCTAAAGTGTGTGATCTTGAAGTGATAGTTCATCTATCTTAATAATTTTCCTCGTGTGTTTATTTATTTATTTGGTGTCCGCTTTTACTCTACGGGTGTTAAACATGAAGAATGTAACTATGATACGCACGGGAATATATTGATATGAATATGAAATTTAAATTCTTATGAGTTAATTCAATTTATATATGAATATTATCTATTAAATATAGTATTAGATTATACAGAAAAATAAAATTTAATTGATTTCATTTCACTAAGAGAATAAATAAATAAATACAATAAATACATAAATAAATAAATACATTAAATAAATTACTATTGAAGACTACATCAACATTTTGATAGATTACTATTGTAGACCAATATTTTTAACGGGCAAATACACTATTTCAGAAAATATTTTACACCGATTTTGAATTTAAACGGTCTAAACACAAACGGTCTAAAAAAGGTTATGCAGAATGAGTAATAATTAAAATAATTTATAGAATGATTAATGATCAGTTACTAAAAAGAAACAAGGATTGTTAGGTGCAGCTCCACTTCATGAATAACTGACTTTTATGAAATCGAAAACTGTGCAATTTTATAATTCGAGCAATTTTGTTCATTCGAGCAATTTGATAATTCGAGCAATTGTTCGTTCGAGCAATTGTTTTTCGAGCAATTGTCTTTCGAGCAATTGTTCTTTCGAGCAATTGTTTATTCAAGCAATTGTTTTTTCGAGCAATTGTTTTCGAGCAATTGTCTTTCGAGCAATTGTTTTCGAGCAATTTACCGGCTACCGATTTTACAGATGTGATTTTTACAGGTGTGATTATTACAGGTGTGATTTTTACAGGTGTGATGTTTACAGGTGTGATTTTTACAGGTGTGATTTTTACAGGTGTGATTTTTACAGGTGTGATGTTTACAGGTGTGATTTTCACAGGTGTGATTTTCACAGGTGTGATTTGACAGGTGTGATTTTTACAGGTGTCAATTTACAGGTGTCAATTTTACAGGTGCGATATTTACAGGTGTGAGTTTTACCGGGATGAGTCATACCGGAATGAGTTTTACAGCTTTGAATTTTACCGGAATGAGTTTACCGGGATAAGTTTCACCGGGGTGATTTTTACCAGGATGAGTTTTACCGGGATGAGTTTTTCCGGGATGAGTTTTACCGGGATGAGTTATACCAGGATGAGTTTTACCGGGGTGATTTTACTGGGGAGATTTATACCTGAGATTTTTACAGGCCATCAAATTTACCTTTTTACCGAACAAAGCCGGCAACATCTCAGTTACCTGACACTCAATTAGGCACACAGTTCTCGGAAAGTGGTTGTTAACACAGGTAATGATTGGCCAATAACAATTTTCTAAAAGTCAGATTGGTTCATAATCTACGTTAATGTTCATTTTCCAACAACTGTGAGTGTCCGATATTGGAGTTGTTACTTATATTGCAATTATATAAAACTGATATAAAAATTTACAAAGAGTGAATTTATTTGAATGGAAAACTAATGTTGAGGGAAATTCAAATATAGTTTGGTAATTAAGTACTTAACCAAAATAAAGTTTAATTTAATTACCTAATTAAATTATTAATTAATTAATTTATATAATTGATTAATAGTTAATTTAATTAACTAATCTAATTATTGCAAAACTTACTTCATTTCACGAAGACCTTAAAAATTTCATCACTCAAGGGCTGAAAATTGTCAAAACTTTGCTCAAACCTCAACCTGATTCTCTTGGGTGGAGGAGATGCATTCAGTGACTTTGATACGAATTTTCTTTTCTTCTCAAGTTTTTCACATTCTTTAAGAGCAGTAAATTGACTTGCAGAATATATATTATAGCAGTCATCACTTGCATCAACATAGGCAGAAAAGATTTCCACAGTTGTTTCATTATGATTTGCAATGCTAATTAAATCGAGACAGTTTTTGACATCTGGTTTAATTTTACCTTCAAAAACCAACTTTCATATGGTAATTATTTTTTTTTTTTTTTTTTTTTTTTTACAAAAAACAGTACAATTTAATGTTTTTACATCCATATAAAATGAAATATACCCTCATGATTTTTTTTCATATATTTCGTGCTCGCGCAAGCCCTTTTTATTTACTTCTTTTTAATTCGCTGTCGGATGTTTAACTTTTGTCCTAACTTATAACAGTTTATCATGATAGATGCAAAAAAGTAAACGAATAAGACTGTGTTTTTAGAAAATTTCTAGCATTGATAGTTTGTAAAATAAACTAGTTTGAAAATGGGTTTCCTTTTTTTGTGCCACACTGTACATATATATAGATTAAACTGGAGTTCATTATTTAATAATAGAATAGTTCTCATTCCTTAATAATGAAATCAATATCATGGTTATTTTCATATCTTCATAATCAACTTCATAATGATAGTAATTCATTTCTTGGGCTAGTTTATGTATCTATAGCTAATAGAATAAATTTATAAATATTGTTCTCTTTCCCTGATTAATGTTTTCAAAAATGATTCATAGTAAGCATCGACACTACTCATGGCCTGGCACAACACCTACTGTTGCTGAAATATCTTGGTCATATCCTTCTCCCATATATTGCAGTCACTTGAAGGTTGAATTTTTATGAAATGGTTTTCATAATGCAAGTCAAATTCTGCAAGATACATTATTGATATGGCTACTCTTGTAGAAGAGATGTTGGCTAAATCTTATTTTTTAGAGCTACATTGCAAATAAGTCTGAATTCTGAAAGGACTTCCAATCATTCAAAAAAAACCTTTCAATTGTACTATTTTTAGTGTTAAATAATGAAAAAAAAAACTTGTGGAAGATGTTCCACATCCCTTCAGATAAGATATCAACATCTTCTATTAATCATTTAAAATTGGCTTGTCATCTTCAAACAGTTTTATTTAGTTTAAAATATAGTTGCTTACTGTTTATACTTTAGACCTATGAAATATTTTCAGTTCCTTAGTGAAGTTTGATTCAACAAGATTTTAATTAATATTTGGAAACCCTTCATGGACATATTATACAATAATATTATACAATATATACATGCTGATCCGTTATTTTAATAAAATATAGTTATCAAAATGTTTTTTTTTGTCTAAAATCTTATAAATTCGAAAACTTAAAAATTATCTCTTTAGTTATACCACTTGAAAAGTTTCAAATATTTTTTTTTTGTAATTGTTATTGTGGATTTATTAAGATCAAAATTCTCATTTTTTTCACTAATTTTTAACGCACATTCTGGTGGGATAATAAAAAATAACACTTTGCAAGCAGTTTTGTATACAATAGCTACTTTTAATTGGACAAAGTATCTGGTAACAATAGTTACATATACCTTCAGTCAGGCATTCGTTTCTGTTAACTAATATTTATTTCTACAACGTTAAATACAAATAAAAAACAGTTTTATGAACATCATTTATCCTCAATATTCTTTCTGTCTAAATCATTTGGAAACAGAACTGTATTCATCCTGCAGATTGTAATAGCAGTTACAGCCAGGAACACAGCATTTATTGCGTCCCATCTTCTGAAATGTTGAAAATAGATAAATTTAGAAAAAAAATATTTCAATGTCAATGAAAATGTTTTGCTCCGACTGTATTAAAATGCAAAGAAAATATAAAATGAATACATTCGATTAATTACCTTTAAAAGTTGACTCAACAGCTGCTATACAACCTCACTTTAGTCTGTAGATAATATTTTGCTTATCAGTAGCTAGGTAACTAGCTATATGAAGAACATGAAAATATATTTAACTAGTTATGAGATCACAAATCTGCAAAAATGAAAATAAGGATTAAGTTCAGACACCAATACTAGTGAATTAATGGGGATTGAATCATCCAGATTTTATTGCCAACAGAATCTAGAACTCCACATTTTTTTTAGTATCAAGTATGCAAATCCGAATAAAAGTTATTATAGCTACACAATAGTGTAATATATTTGATTTAATTCCTACTTTCTCTCAATCAGTTATATTTTGATTTCAGATTATTTCTACCACCAAGAAAATAGTTTCTCTTATTATTATTGGTTCAAATAGAGATGTTATAAATAAATCTACCAACAATTAGGTAGGTCCAAAGTAGTTCTAGGTCCTTTTCGTCATAACACTTTTGCCACACAAAACTTTTGCCGGCAATATGACAATTATTTAGCAAATTAAGGTATATTCATTTTATAGTAAAAGCAGTAAAGTTTATATCTTGTCACTTATAAACTTGGGTGGGAGACCTGGACTTACATTTGCTATATCTCATTATATTTATAATTTATAGCATTTTAAATTTTTGGGCACTAGTGACATACCATGATCCCATGAGGCATGAAAGAGTCATGCAGCAAAAATCTTTTGGGCAAAAGGACTGGTCACCATCCGAAAGGTCCAGGTGACCGAAGGGAGATTCAGAAACAGAGAATTTCCCTTAGTGGCCACTTAGCCAAATTAATGATAACCCAATCTGCATAATGTGTCTCCTGACTCTCAGAGATTATAATTTGAGAGAGAGTTACTCTTAGACTCTAAGCAGCAGATTCAAAATCTCCCTCAGCTAAATTAATGGTAACATAGGAATTAATACAAAATCTCCCCCTTGGTAACATAGGAATTAATCCGAAATCACCCTCAGCTAAATTAATGGTAACTTAGGAATAAATTCAAAGTCGAACTCAGCTAAATTAATGGTAATATAGGAATTAATTCAAGATCAGTTAGATCATACCAAGAGATCTTAATTTTCTAAAATTTGGCTCAGATTTGTTCCATATTCAGCCAACTGGATCGTATCATGCCGCCACTCTGCATAATGAGTCTCTTCTCCCCCTCCCGCAGAGTCAGAGATTTTAATTTGAGAGACAGTTACTCTCTGACTCACAAGTCTCACAGTAGCAGATTCAGAAATTAATGGTTACATAGGAATTAATTCAAAATCTCCCGCATCTAAATTAATGGTTACATAGGAATTAATTCAAGATCTCCCGCAGAGATATACAATTTCTAAAGTTGAGCTAAGATTTGTGACAGAGTCTTGGAAAATGTTCCATATTCTGCAGTCTGATTAATAATAATCATGGTAACATAGGAATTAATTCAATGTCACCCTCAGCTAATTTAATGGTAACATAAGAATTAAATCAAGATCTCCCTCAGATATCTAAAATTTCAAAAGTTAGGCTCAGTTTTATGTCAAGATAGTCTTGGAAAATATTCCAAATTGGAATCTATAGCCTAGCTGCCTAGGCAGTGTTGAAGGCTACAAAATTATCTCTCAATTAGGTATATCAGTCCTAATTAAAAAAACAAACTAGAGAACTTAGTTAACAAAACAACACTAGAAGAAATGTTTAAATCCTAACAACGATCATTATCATTCCGGTGCTGGGCAATTCGTTCAGTTAAAAAACACTTTTATATATATTATAATGAATAAATTCACATAGTTTTGATGGCAAATAATCCGGAACATTCCTTAATTAACATCATGAAAAGCACAAGGGGAAAAAACCATCATGAAGAGTGCAATGGCATAAAAACCGAAGAAAATATGTTGCGCGCCATCTTTATCCATTAATTTTAGCGATAGTAATTAGATATCATAGGACCACTTTGAACAGCTGATTGAACTATAAACGCCATGATGAGCTGGCCTGACTGATAAATTATAGACGGCCATGGTTTAATTCGGTTATAGTTGTGACTGAGTATATCAGCTGTTAAAAGTATAAACGCCGAGGTGTCCGGCCTGATGAACTATAGACGGCTTTGGCCATACGCAGAGACAGAAGAAACTGTTAAAGTGATACCAAACAAATTCTTCATTTTGTTTTGCTTTCTATTCTCTGTAAAATACATGTAATTATTGAAGGAAAATAAGTGTTGTTCGAGCAAAAAATGATTTATTGTGCAGACTAACAACAGAGTAATCAATTCACCAGAGAGATCTATTATTGACCTTTTATAAGTAAAGTTCCATCTGAATTTACTGTACTGAACTCCTAGGTGACTTTTCTAAAATTTTGGAAAATATTATTGACAGTTTGAGAAACTAGTGAAAAAAAATAGATAGTTCATGAATCACAAAGTTTTACTCTGGCAAGGACAAGAGTGGCAGACTGAAAGGTATCAGTTTCAGCATATTTTATTATCTGGTGAATACAAAACTACATATATAATACACTGGACTTAGCAAAGGCTACCATGACGGCAAGACCTACCTTTTTTTGACGAACACCTATTTGAATCTGACGCGCTTTTCAAGTTTCTCGATTTATTAACCATAAATTTGCATCCATAATTTGATTAATTTGATAACAATTAATACTATCTAATAATATAATTGTAATATAATATATAAAATAATCTCAGTCTTGTCTTATGAAGCACAGACGGTAATATACATGCATGTACTGACAAGAAAAATAATTTTACACTAATGGGATGCTACTGCATATTTCTAATCACAAGAAAAGCCATATTTATTTAAACCAAATACTGTCGATCGATCATATGTACCTTGCCCATAACTATCATAACTATTTTAGCTTATAATCAATCAACCCACAATGAGTAGGACTATACTACTGTGGGTTGCTTCATATCCCAAAAATATATATATTTTTTTAATATACATAGTTTTATGACCAATTATCACTAATAAAGAAAAAAAAATTCACATGTATAAAACTAACAACAATTATCAATATAATATAAGAAATGAAAGTTGCAGTGAAATGTGAGATTGAGTTTTATTGAAATGGTGTATATCTAATATTCAGATTAATTGAAGCAGATAGAATCAATAAATTATAAATCATTGAACAATTATATCAGAATAGACAAAGGCATCTCTCAACTTCCGTGTCTATTAGGTTTAATACATCGCAGTCTTGTCGTGGCAATCTGATAAGTAAGGTCTCTCAATTTTTATATCCAGTTTAAATTATTCTTGATACATTTTAGTAAAACAATAAAATTGTCAGTATGAATAGGCTATCGTTGCTGTTCTTTTTCCCTGTGATTGTGTCAGGAATTATTTCAGTGGAAAAGGTGCAGGACAAGACCATTCTTCAGATTGAGACTTACAGAAATATCCAAGTTGATTCTGATCGAGCTACCTGTGAGTTTTCCATTTGTTTTACCAATTACATTTAAAAAATGGACAATACTATTATATTTGACTCATTTGTAAGTGAGTAGCAATCTATATGATCAGAGAAGCATAATTGAAACAATTATAAACTTCAATTTAATTTTGTCGGATGAAAATATTACACGGATGTCCCAGCGTTGAGGACCTGAAAGAACATAGTATTGCCGCAAAATTTACTCGTTGGAAGAATAAAAACAAAATACACTATCGAAAAGTGAAGAATTTTTTTTCTCGATTTAATTTGTCTAAAAGATATTTTTTTGCAGTTAATCTCCATGTACAGAGAAAGATTATCATTTATTTATTAATAAACCTATGTTGTATCTAATAGTTTAAATTGAAAAAAAAATACAGAGTACAGATAATGTTCACCAGTAAAAAGATCATAATCTAACCATTATCAAAAAGCACAGCGTGCTCTATTCAACAGTAAAAACAAATGACAAAAAAAATAACTTATTGTTGGCATTAATAATGTTAATAACTAAGAATTGATGATGATCGGTAACAAAGCTAGAATACATGTATCAAATAGTATATAATCTCCATCGCTATTGCCCTGTGTTCTAATTTCGCATTTTCAAAATGAAACTTTACACCAATATTAAGGCTTGTATAAATATTTTTGAATTGTCAGGGTATACGACGACTATTTTGTAAGATTTGAAAATAATAAAAAAAAATTAAAACTGTGTTAGATAAATTAATCAACATTATGTTGAGTTTTTTTTTTTTTCTTGATAGTACACTGTAACAGTATTATTCATTCATTCCAATTACTCTTTAGCATGTTTTACAAGATTGATCCAAAACTATTTGGCCAGAAGACATTTGTACGAACGGTCATTTGACCAACTATATATTATATGAGTGGCCGGTAAATTCCACCGCGGAAAATTCTCCCGCGGAAAGTTCCACCAGGAAGATTCCACCGCCGAAGATTCCACCGGCGTTAAATGCAAGATGTGGAAAATTCCACCGCGGAAGATTCCACCATTTTGAAAAATATATACAAATAAACAGTATAAGTAAACGGTTTATTTTAAAATGTGTTTCTAAGTCTAAGTAATTGATAATTATAAATAAATAAAACAATTAATAATCCATCATATGGGCATTAAATATTTTAATAGTGACAGACTATGACGCTGGTATTGGAACAGCAACCTGTGGCAACACTGATAAATTTAGCTTGTTGAATCTATCAACAGAAACACTAAAGTTCAGATTTTAATATTTGATACAAAAATAAATTTTGTTATATTTCATTATTGAAAAGGTAAATATTAAGCAGCAATATATGACAAGCATGTTTTTAGTATCTATTTCTTTAGAGTCAATTTAAATCAGCGATCTGCTGAACCGAACTTATATTAAGATCTTAAGCATTTGGACAAATATTCTAGGAATAGTTCCATATTTTACTTCAAACACTAAATTTTGCTCTGGTCGAAAGTGAAGGGTAGCCATCATAAACTTTGAAATATTCACGGTTATTGGCAATTAACTTAATAATTTGTGAATAATTCTTTACTATATCACTTCAATAAATCTTCTACCACAAAATTCTACAATTTTGGCACAGTATGAAGGAGTTATCCATCTGCTATTCATCCTCGAGAAATGTCCACAATTCTTCCAAATTTCTTGTGTTTCTTCTCTGAGTACAGTCTCCAATTATTATCGAAATAATCTCATTCGATTGAGGTCAGGACTCAGTGAAAGCCAGCTCATTAGAGCAATTTCTTCATCTTCTAATAGAGTCGTAACTTTTTTTTATCTGAGTAATAGGGTACGTTGTCCTGCTTGAAACTCTGTGGTTGAGGGTCAACTGCTTGTTGATAAGGGAGAGTATTATGACGAAAGAGCTGTTTTATACTTCTGCAATAACTCCTCCTCGTAGACGAACAATGGGACCAGCTCCAGAAGAAAAATGAAAACCAAGACCATCACACTACCTCCTCCAAAATTAACCGTTTTCTTGACGCAGTTCAGAGTTAACTTTTCTTCTACTTTACGTTTAATTTGTACTCTCCTATAAGAACCAAAGACTTCTATTTTTCTTCCATCATCATCACTAGAATGTACTTTCGATCACTGATCAATCGACCAAACGACATACTCATGACAAAACACAAGTATCACTTTCTGTTTCTTTTTTGAGATTGAAAGCTTCGATGCAGGGACAAATTATTGCAAACCAACTTGTTGAAGTCGAAACGAAAAAGAAAACTGGGACCACCAGACATGACATATATCTCAGGAAAAATTTGACCAGAAGTGGTAAACTACCACCACGAAACTACCTTGCTAGCTACTTTGAAGACTTGCATGATCTTCTCTCAGCAATGCTTTGGGAAGTTTACCATTCTTCGGTTTGGAATCAACAACTTCATACTGCTTATGTTGAGCCACAATATGTTGACCAATCGTTTTGGACCTTCATGTGGCAATAGAAATCTCTTGCAACGACAATTATTAGAGACTGTATCAGAGGGGAAACTTGTGGACATTACTTGAGGATGAATAGAAGATGGATAACTCCTTCATATTGTGCACAATTATTAGAATTTTGTGGTAGAAGATATTTTAGAGTGATATAGCAAAGAATTATTCACAAATTATTAAATTAATTACCAATATCCTCGAATATTTCAAAGTTTATGATGGCCAGTGGCTACCCTTAACATTTGACCAGAGCAAAATTTAGTGTTTGAAGTAATGTATGGAACTATTCCTAGAACATTTGTCCAAATGCTTTGAAATTTCATTAGAATACATATGAGTTCTATGTGCAAAATTTCAATAATGTGTGATTTGTACTTTTTATGAAATTGAAGATTTAGATAACTTGTTTTTGCCTACCCATATATTTTGTCCGCTACTGTAATTTGTTAAGTATTTCAATAGTGATATGCAAGTTCAGTGTTTAATTAAGGTGCAGCTAAATATTGATCAAGAGTTGATCGTGCAGACACTTTGACCCGCGAACTAAGTACGCACAAAGAAGGGATTAGTTAAATCAAATCAAATTTGATTTGTTTTGAATTATATGGATGGTTTGATTTTGCCCCTATACCTAAGTTGTGAGTTGCATGTACTATTTAAAAGTAGTTAAATTGTCGTTGGTTCACTCCTAAACTTGAAAAATGTAGCGTCAACTCTCATAATAAGTTAATTTATTAACCAGATACATTGGATTAACAGTCTTTGTGAGTTACTACATTTACACTCTGTCGTAGTTGTTTCAACATACGTTGAAATTCTCAAAAAAGTAACTTTTAACTCTCGTAGTAAGTTGATTCAATCCATAAAATGAATTGAATCAACTAATGTTCGATGACACACCATGTCTTATGACTTTCTTATGACATCATAAAGTATCATAACATATTTTTCTTCATCAGGTGCCTGCTGGTCCCAATGCAAAATAGACAGTGAATGTACAGCTGTGTCTATCATTCCTAGTTCCATGGGAGGAACAGAGGCATCGTGTTTCTTCACTAGTGTGACATCTGCTGAAGTGAAGAAGCAGCTCCAAACCGAATCAGGAGCAGTAACTTTTGTGAAAGGTTAGTATAATGAAAGATACAATGAAAAATCAAAGAAAATAAAATGTTTAACTGAATTAACCTGTAAACTGTATCCACAGATCTTTTACCGGTAACCAAACTGGGTGTGCCGGTTGTGGAACCGGCTGTGGAACCGATTGTACCAGTCGTGGAACCGATTGTGGAACCGGTTGCACCAGCTGTGGAACCGGTTGTCAAAACGACGCAATCAGTTCCCCAACCGGTTAATTGGTATGACGTTCCTGGAGCAGGCAATTTTGGTGATTGCCCCTATGATGTGATAAAAAGTGATCAGACAACGAAAAAATTCTGGCTATTTACTACCTGCCTAAAATCATTTGAGGAATCAATGGAAATTTGTACCAAAGCAGGTGGAGTTCTAGCTTCTCTATCCGATAGTGAGACCTATGGCAAAATCGTGACGATACTCGATGGTAAATGTTCATTGAACTCTCTTTGTAGTTTGTTTGTTTGTTTGGAAATTTCATATTTTAGAATTGTCGCTAATTTATTGTATTTACATATATTGAATTGTATAAATTATAATCTCTATGACCATAAGCTGTAAATATTTTTTTAATATTCAATTTGATGGTTTATCCCTCTCCCTCAGTTGTCATTAACTTATATAGCTTTAATCGTCTGTTGCATATTTAATAGACCAAACACTTTGTAATAAGTTAATAATTTGATATCACGACTCACGAAGCAACATAAAAGAACCCATATCACTTTTTTCTTAAAGTTAGAAAATTTCTCATTTGTATTCTACTCTTCCATACCATTACATTTTCAATTGCAGCAAACTACTGGACTCTGGGCAACATTTGGGTAGACGTTACGAAGTTATCGGACAATTCCTATGTATGGAGTGACGGAATTTCCCTGCCATCACAAGGAAGCAGTCCCTGGCACATTGGCAAACCTGATTTCAATGAGGGATGTGCTCGCCTGAGATCCCTTTTATTTATATATGGATTTGATGACACAGGTTGTGGGAGAACTTTTAACTTTTTATGCGATGTTTAAGGATTAATAATCTACTATGATGATCTGGAGATGGTTGAGAGGATTAAGATGGTAGGTTAAAGGAACGGTAGGAAATGATTTCATGTTGTCTTTGAAGGAACCTTCTTGAATATAGCGATTGAATACACAATGTGAACTAGCTTCAACTTTAAGCAATGATATTTTCAATATGATGTTAAATTTATAGTATAGTAATAATATATCAATAATTATTCTAAATCAAAACAATTTAGTACCAAGTTATATTAACTTAAAAAAAATCTGTTTGTAAGGTTAATGTAACTTTGCAAACAAAACACATTCTATTCCTGTTTATTTTTTGAAAGCCCACTACCTAAAGACTCTTTCTCAGAAAAAAAGGAAATGATAGTTTTCACCATAAGCGATGGGTTGACCCCCTTAAAAGTTACTCAATGTAAGTTCATCGTTCCTCAAAGTCATTTTAATTAAACGAGTTTTTTCTCTGATTATCTATGCATTCTATTCATTTTAATTCTAAAGGATGCAGGAAAATTTGATAATAATATAAAAAAAAACCTTTATACCTCGAATGTATATGTACTACTTCTGTATCCATATAACCATAACAAAACAAAATGATATTAATTAGTTTCGAATATAGCTGAATAAATTGAACAATTTTATTGAAATAAATCTATCCCAGGATTTTAGGATAGACGAAGTATTAATAACTTACACAAAAAACACTATCCCCGATGACTGTTAAAGATTTTACAAATTCAGACTTTAGAATAATGAAACAGTTTTAACTATAGTAATCATATGAGTTTTAATAATTAATAGTTTGTGGATATTCTTTGACAATGTACCATATTCATCATTTCTTGCGTAACATTTTCAGTCACATTCACGTAAGTTACTGATGAGCGAGTCTGATGAGAGTTAATTGTCTTTTAGTTCTGCCCCTTTGAAGTCTTGTTGAGAGATTTTCTCTGACAAGTTATGGTATACTAATACTGAAAGGATTTATTCATGTGTGTGTCCTCTGATAAATAAATAATATACTGTAGCTATTATATTTACTAGTATAACTGAATGGCCCGTACTATATACTGTTAACTATAATTAGGAGGAAGAAAGAAAAAGATGATGAGTTTCTTTCACAAGTTCTATAGGCTATCTAGAAATTCTATATGATACAATTATCTAACAGCTAATTAGTGTGATTTGCAATTTGTAGTCCCTTTTGAATATTAAACAATGCACATCGTTTTAAGAAGTTTTCATTATTATTGCAAAACAATTTAATGAAAAAGATGCGTTCAAATCCTTCATAACATACCTTTTTTCAATTTAAAGCTAAAAAAACCTTTTTAAATGAAATATAAAATATATAGCATTTTACGTATGTATATTTATTAGCTATTATTACATATTTATTTAATAGCAATACAGTGTGTATTTAACATTATATATTAATAGCATTAAATATTAATAAATTTTATTAATAATAAATATAATTAAATATTGTCAGTATTAAATTTCAGAATTAACTTTTTAATATAATATTTGTATAGTATATAAGCTGTTATGATCTAAAGTCAACAAACGTTAATTCCAGCTGATCCTAGAAAAGTAAAAAATAAACAAACTTTTAGTGATTATGTGAGTTTATTTGAATAGTGACCTAATTTTTACGTTTTAAGCAGAATTTTGGCAACAGTAGCTTTTAAATAGAAAATTTAGTATAGATTTATAAATTTTAAGATGAATCCGTGATTATGTAGTGACTAATTCATTTTTTGAAACTTCTTATTAATATTTCACTAAATATATCTAATAATTAGTTTTAACTCCTCTATTCTTTAATGAATAAGGAAACTATTTGCACAATAAACTCGTCATCAAATGTGGCATATATTTAATAAACATCGATCAAATCTACTGTTTTAATATATAATTTAGTACTGATCAGCCTGATCAGCTATTAATTTGGTAATTGTAAAAACTTTATTTTACAACTAACTGACCCAGCGTTTCTCAACCATGGGATCGCGAACCAAAGTGGGGTCGCCAAGGGGAGAACTTAAAATGCGTCAAATGCTAATATAGTTATATCAATTTAAAGGAATGGAGTTTATTTTTATGATTATAAAATAGTTATTTTCAAAATATATGATACGTATTTCCTGAGACCCTTCTAGGAAAATTCCACTGAGGAAAGTTCCACTGCGGAAAGTGTCACTGAGAAAATTCCACTGAGTATAAATAAATATATAAATTGTTCCTCATATTTTCATGAACAATACTGTAGAAATTTTCCTATTCCATAAGCTTTTGTGAATTTCATTACACTGTTTATTTTTAAGAGGTTTGATAAAATATAAGTGAATCTGTTTATGTAAATTTTCCTAGTGTGCATTTTCTTTGTGCAATACCTAAGGAAAAAGCTTTGTTATGCTACTTCTACTTTAGATTAAGATGATTTTACTTAAAAACTATTAAATATATTCTATTTAGCCTCTTGTTCCACAAATCTGATTATAGTTAAGTTAATTTTCATATTGAATGCAAGTTTGAGTTTTAAGTAGGGGCAAAAAAAAAATGTGTTATAAGAGACGATTGTTTGTAAGAAAAAGACAATGGACACAAAGAGTACTACCAATTTACACATTATTGGAGTATGCAAATTCTGCAATTAAACATTTTAAATACAGTAACAACAATAAAAATCAATTTATCAATGTAAGGTATGCGCCATATCTTGTAGAAATATTAACCCAGCTCCGTCCTGATATCCATTTCCGTTTTCAAATCCAAGCACTAAAAAAAAAGCACTAAGAAACTGTTCTAAAACGGTAAGTTATATCTTTTGTAAGCTAATGATTAATGGTTATGTATGTGAGATTAGGGAAAGGGATCTCCATTGTACAAAAATTCCCCTTGCCAGATAACAATGACAATACATGACCTTTATATGACCATACATGACTTTTATAGTAGCAAAAATACCAAATATTTAACTGCATTTTTCCGCTATCAATATTTTTGATGATTTTTCAAACATATTTGAATTATTTCTTTACAATTTTCAATGAATTTTGATGCAGTTTAATTGTGACAAGTTATCCTAAAAACTGATGCCTTCATTCTTATTATACGAAAATTCAACTTTCAAACTATAATAAAAATGAAATCCAAAAAACTATGAATAATTACCTTTTTTTGCTAATTTCTAATATCTGATAACCAAAAATGATTAGATCAGTTATACTAATGCTATCTTCAATTTGAAACTAAGAACAATGAAATTTAACCAAAGTTGAGAAAGAAGTAGTAAAATTAAAATTTGGAAATTATTGAATAAAATTTTAACACTACCCAGCAAACATAGTCGTGTTATATTTCTAAACGTTACCACGTGCTCTACACTTTCGATGTAGAAAAAAGATACAAATCGATCCCTCTGCATCGTTCAGATACAATTTTAAATTAGCGATGCAACACTCAAATGAATAAATAAAAAAGATATAAACAAAACCGTATTAGTAATGGAAAAGACACCAAATGCGATAAAAAAAAAAAACATATCTAAATTGAAGATATTTGGAAACTGTTTCGATGGATTGTTGATACCATTATTAATCTATGCTCATAACCAATTAGCTATCAGTAAATTAGATCACCTCCCAAGCAACCATGACACATTGTGCCAACATGGGCACTAGATGGTTAGATGGGCAAGAGATGGCAGACTGAAAAGTAGCCTAGAAATTACATGGGGATAATGTGGTTTTCCATTCTCATGGAATGTTACCTTGTGAGAAGGTTGGTTCAATGTTGCAAATCCATCCCATTGAATTGTCATATTGGCCCAACCTGATTACTGTATAGCCTATCAACATTATATGGTGGAAGCTTTATTAACATATTGGAAAGACCATTTCCTGGGATAGGAAGGATTCAATCAATCGCAATTTATAAAATGTCTTCAAATTAATATTAAATTATTAATCTTTCAGCAAAAATATTTTTTTAATACTAAGTTTAAGTGACTAGATGAAGATGATCAAAGGAACGATAAAGAGTTAAAGTTTTAGTTTCAAGGTTTATAATTTATAGTTTTTAATTAACACAATTTTAATATAAAATATAGGTAAATAAGCTATATTGAATGTGTAAAATGGTGACTAAGGGTGAGTGGCACTGAGTGATTTTATAGCGTGGTTGCCAGATGCTAGTTTCTATGAAGCTTGTCTATTTTTTTAATTAGTTACTGTTAGCTAATTGTGACCATCTTAATACATTTTCAAAATATTTATATAATAAATTACGAATAGAGGATAATATGCAATCCTAAAGTGAATAAGTGAACATATTTGTTTCCGGTATGAGCCTGCTTTGTATTTTCGGTTATACATACATAGTGAAATTTTAAAATTCAGGTAGTTTGTCAGTGCTTTTCGTTGGAGGAGGTATTAGTTTTTTAATTCCCTTAATTAATTAAGAAAATTCTTCAAAACTGCACTCTGCGGCCTATTTAAAGTTATAAAATGGTGAGTTGAAGTTTTTAAAATATACTAATAGATATTTTAAAGTTATTTTATATAGTGTATTCGATATAGTTATTGCCTGCTTCTATAGGTGCAGTACCTAATTAGGTACCGAGCTGAATAATATTTTCTTCAGCCTATGGCTAAAAATATGTACCTAGGGTAATTAAAGTACTACAGCAGCTTGAAGATTAAATGATAATAATTTTTCAAACTTGAAAACGTCCGATAACTCGGAACTTACCATGAAATATTAATTTAAATTTCTCTTTAAATATAATAATTTAAATTTGAAATGCGATTCGATTTCTGAAAGTATATAATTCCACAATCTAGGTATGTGGGCACCTATTATCTAATTTAAAAATAGTTACAGAGATAACCTGTTAGTTACAACAAATTTGGATACATGTACTTTTGTTCATTTCTGATAACTACAAAAATTGCTTGCAAATATAGTAAATATTTAAATATAGGTAATTAATGTAACTGTAATAAAAACAGCTACTGAACTCTGCAAGTGATATTGAGAATTGATTAAGTAATTAATATTTTCTTTTTCAGGGTAGAGCCATCGCCATAAGAAAAGCTTTAAATTTTGAGAGGTATAGACAAGGCAGTTACTGCAATAACGGAAGGAGAGATAGGCGCAACAGAAAGTGGACCAACCCGTAGCCAAGGATGTAAATTATTAGACCTCTCACTGAATTATTGTATGCTTGTTTTTCTTAGCTGTGTAATTCGATTGAGTCGATTTCCATAGATAATATAATAAGTTTTGTTTTAATCTCAGAGTTATAGGTAGTCAGCTTTTTATTATAGTCTATTCTATACTATATTATAATAACTCTTTATACTTATGATACAAAGCTAGATGTATTGTTTAATGTTACTGTTGAATCACCTTTTTAATGGATAGGTTTTTTAAGTTCGTTCTACTCTTCTGTTGTAACGATCTACGAATAAATAAATGAAAATCTAGAAGATGATTTTTATTTGTCCTACTCATTATGATATTCATTTATTAATAACAATGCTCTATTATTAATCTATTCTTGGCTTCAAAAGTAATTTATTAAACCTTATGATTTATTTATTGTGACCAGATGGGTCCAACATGGTAGTGCCATATTTAGCACATGGAAACCACCTAGTACCAAAGTAATATCAATATTGGTTGCCAGTGCTTTTTCGACCCTGGCCCCATCATCCTCGGCATCATCTTATACCAAGATGGTTTCAACATTAGTAGCCCATGCTGTCACCATGTGGGCCCAGTTTGTAAATGACCACACAGTACCTATGTGGTAGTGTCATATGTCACATGGAAACCACCTAGTACCAAGTTGATCTCAATACAGCTCGCCAGTTCTTTTACGACCTTGGCCCCATCAACCGCGACAACATCTTGGGCTAAGATGGTTTCAACATTAGTAGCCCATGCTGTCACCACGTTGGCCCATTTTGCAAATAACCACACAGTACCAATATGATTTGTCATCAGATTACGGGCTTGAATGGTACCTAGTGCCCACATTGGCCCCATTAACTGTGGTTGCTTGGGTTAGAATAACGAACTGTATATCTTACCTACATCTACTTTGTTACATAGAGTGCAATTTACGTTTGGGGGCATATCAATTTTATTAATGTTTTACATACAAATAAATGGGGAGAGATGAAGTGATGTGTCTGGGTATCGAACGTGGGCCAAGCAGTTCTGGGCTCTGGAACGCCACCACTCTGCCAATCTGGATGAATTTGAATAAAAAAATTGATATACACTCAGGACTAGTTTTAATAAAATCGGTAATACAAGTTTTTCGTGATTATTTCACGGCAACTAAAAAAAATAAAACTTATAAATCAGAAGAGGTTATTATAGAAGCAATTGGTTTAGAAATTCAACATGTCCTGTCTTAGGGTAAGTTCTGTGTTATCTATCGCACGGTTCCATATATACGAACACATAAAATTCTGTATATAATAATAATTATTTAACTTTTATTTTCAATTTGATCAATGATACCAATTAGAATAGAAGTTAAATAATAATTAAAATATATTCTTTTCGAACGTGTCCGAAATTGTAGAACCAACCAATGACTTGGAACTTAGTACCCTACTACCTAAAATATTTCATTGAGCTTAAAATGTCCGTTTGTTCAATGTAACACAATAATTATAAAAGTCTAAGTATCTATTTATTACTAACCTATACAGAGTGAGAGTTATCTATGGATTGATTTTAAAACCTTTCATAAATTCACAACTTTAAATTTATGTTTAAAAGTAAAAGTCATGAAAAGACAGCGTTTCAAAATAAAATTATTAATATTTTATCATGAGGACTGGTCCGCCTGGACCAGTCCCTAGGTTACTACGCTAGATATTCCTTTTATCGAAAAAATGCATCGACCAATAGTATCTTAGAATTCAAATCTTTAAATAGAGGGGCACAAGAAGAGGACATCCTTCTTCTGGCGAAGCCTCCATTGTTCCTAAGAAGGTGTTGAAGCCTGGCATAAGAGTCCTCCCAACACCTGACTCACGGTTTGATTTGATTGATCTTCGGCCAATAATTAATAGATGATGTGAGGCGAATTTGTGGTTATGAAGGATGTAGTTAAAGGCCGTACTAATGAAAAGTGCAGCAACTGTCAGGTTACTCTCTGCCTCAACAATAATTCTAATCACTTCTAATTATTTCACATCAAATAAACTATTATTATAGTATCAACCAATAACTTTGCTATGTAATGATCATTAATTAATAAGGAATTATATATTGTTATGCTTTTGTCTTTCATTTATGTTGCAGTTCAGGAGAGGAAATATTTGTTTCTCAAAGGATTTATGTATTATTATTTTCATTATTGATCAATTAGTTCAATTTTTATCTATAATTTTGTCATCACATTATTATTTTCTTGACTGAATGTTTAATTAATTGGATGAAATTGAATAAATTTTGTATTTGAATGTGAATTTTATCAGAAAAATGAAATTTATTCATTCTGAAGTTCCAAAAGAAAAACTTTTGCTCCAATCACAACTGAACTAATTTGTTCAGTTCCGATAACTCTTTTATTTTTTTATTAAATAATTTTCTTATAATAAGATATAATATCAGATATAATACCTTCTTAACATAAAAAAAACATTTTTTACTTTACAATTGATAAATCATGCCGTATGGTTAGAATGAATAGGAAATAGAATGCATTGAAAAATCAAAAATATTTATTTTATATATTTATTACCAATAACTAAACTTTTTCATTTCCTCTTCAATGTCAGACTGTGATTCATCAAGTTCAATGTCATGAAGAAGATTTATTAGTTGTTTAGTTCTTTGCGAACTCTTCTCATAATGACGCTCTCTGATGTTCTCGCTTACGTATTTAGCTGTAAGTGACTTCTGCATAGCATTCTTATATAATATTATCAATGATAGGAAGTTTATACGAAAATTTGAACAATGTGAAAAAAAATTGGTTACTGGGACTACCGTGTGTCACTCAATTCATTGCAGATAGATATACATTGAAACTCCTTAGTTATATGAAGTATTGGTTACTTCATAACTCAGGGACAATGATCGTTTTCTATGATTAAAATCTTGGGGGAAAACTATGTTTTTTTAAACATAGAAAATACTTCATAACTCAGGTGCATTTCATAACTCAGGTCTTCATTACTCGAGTGCTTCATAACGAAGAACCTCACAATTCAGGAGCTTTACTGTATCCAAGTCATTATGACCTATGAATAATTATTTTCTTACGCAGGAGTTAGATTTAATAGAAGTGTGACATATGTACCTCTGTTCTTAAATAATGAATTGGAGAATAAAGAATGCCGATATTTTATAAGCATCTACTACCATTCAAAGCAAAAATAAATAAAAACACGTTGTTAAGTTGAAATTTCAAGCAAAAAAAACCTCCACGGTGAAAGAGTTAAATCTTATTCGAGAAAACTGCAAACTGAGTTCCACACATCTAACCTCACCTGATGAAGACCTAAACTACAACGTGAATTTATGTCAACTTATTTATGGCAATTTCAGTTCCATTTTTTGAAAGTATTATTACTAATTCTAATTATTTAATTAGGTTAATCTTAAGGTGTCATTTCTATGATTCGTTGTTCAGATGCCTTCACAAATTCACATTTGTATTTCCTAAGATCATTTTTGATGTATATACGTATATGCTGTCCATTCGAAATTACAATTTGGCCAGATTGTTCCTAAATCTATTCAGAACATTTTATTATGTGATATCAGTATATCCGTTAGTTTTGGTCATGCTTTTATATGACTATAACATCAAATAAAAAATTGTCACCGTCACCGTGGTATCGAGTGGTCATACTATAAATAATTAGGTAAAACTATTAATACAGTTAACGCTAGATATATTAAATTGAATTCATGATGTATTATGAACATTTCAGAAGCTATTTTGCAATGAAATTAAGCTACTTAGCCTAGAACTAATTAGAAGTTAGAATTAGAAGTTCAACACCTGATAATACAATAATGCCACAGTTTTCTAATGGTGGGAATATATGATCACTAAATTGAGATAATAAAAACTTTTTATTTCGGGAAATATTATTATTTTAGATTGATGAATTCTCATCCGAATGTAAGATTGGTATAAATCACATCAACAACAAACTTTGAGAGCACTGCCCCTTTGTAACATATATAAATGAATGAATACAACTAACTTACTTGTAATGGTCATAGCGACTTCCAACTCTAATTACAAGGGATCATTTAGGAATACAAATTGCAATTTGTTATGATTGAAATCATTAGTGATGCACAGAAATAATGTCTGAAATCCATTTTGATTCATTATTATTTTGATATGTTATTCCATTTGCAGATTTTTGACGTATATTTCTATAAAATAAATAAACACGGCATGCGTTATTAAATTTAATGATATATTTACCAGCATAGATTAATTCATTACTATTCCGATTACTAACATTAAATAATAGGACTAACGGCTCACATCGAATCTTTATAACTAACAACAAATTCCTAATTATTAAACTTAAGATTACTGGTAAGAAATGCAAAAAAAACTTTGGAAATGAAAGTTGTTTGATAAGCATTATATAAATAATTCTTTGTTGACAGAATATTTCAATTGCGTCTTGAACGCAATTCGTTGAATTGAAAAATTATTATATTTATTAGTAACATAAGTATATAATTATTTTTAAGAGTGAATTTTTACTGTATAATTAAGCTGGAAATTAAAGTTTATAGCTTATTAAATTGTATATTTAGTGGATATCATTGCTATAATATCAAAAAGAAATACTGTAAATTAAAGTCAATTATTCTAATCTAAAGTAGTCTAAAAAATAATAAATATATAATGCATAAAGGGAAGAAGGTTGCTAGAATACAGTGTGTTTTTTCTTTTTGCAAAACTTTGACCCCCACTATGAATATTTGAAATAAGAATTTAGAAAAAATAAATATATTTTCTTGAAGATATGGCTTGGTACTTACATTTCATGTATTACTAGCTTCTTTGGAACTCATTGAAAACACTTCTAAAGGCGATCTACAAAATGTGTTGAAAATGGTCGCCAGAATCATGTAGTCAAAGTCTCGCGCGCTTCAAGATGCTCTTCATTACCATCTCAATTATTGCTGTGTCATAATTTGCAGATGAGAAACCACTTGATATTGTCAAATGAAACGATAGAAATGACCAAAAAGTAATGATATTTGTTGCGACTGTGGACGGAAAATTCTATTGTCCGAGCATTCATCGATTGCCCTTGTGACTCTGTTAATGGTTCCTATAACATGGTTTTGCTGAAAGACAAAAAGTGTGGCTAACTTTTATGAGCCACTGCAACAAGACGCAAATTCTGGTGGATGCAAGATGGTGCTCCATCTCATTGTACAAGAGTGGCTAAGCAGTTCTTGAAGAAAAAATTCAAGGACGAGTTACCAGAAGAGACACTGCATAAGATCTTCTGGTCAGCACTCAGTAATAACTCAATCCTCTTGATTTCCATTTCTGGAATACAACACGAAATATTTTGTATTCGGAAAAACTTGAATCCATTCATGCTATGATAGAATTTAGTGTGTGAAGCTGTTTGGTGCAAATTATGACGCAGTAACAATTGAAAAGGTGACGAAGACTCGAAGAGCGTCTTGAAGCACGCAAGACTTTGACTACAGGATTCCAGCAGTCTTTCTCAACACCTTTTGTAGATAGCCTTTAGAAATATTTTCAATGAGTTTCAAATAAGTTTGTATTACATGAAATGTGAGTACCAAGCCTTATCTTCAAGAAACTATATTTGTTTCCTCTAAATTCTTATTTCAAATATTCCTATTGGGGGTCAAATTAAGTCTTGCAAAAAGAAAAAAACACACTGAACTTAGGATGTATAAAATCAATAAGTTTGATTCCATAAGAGAATAAATCCAGATAATTACTCATATTAGCTTTAGACTCATTCTAGAGGTATACCTGTACATTACAACTGCAAACTTACTTTACTCTGCATGTCCAGCCACTATAATTAATAATGGTGATTCTATATTATTATCCATATCTAGAATTTTAATCTATCGGCTAATGGTGATGGGAATATTATTTTTGTTAAAAAAAAACGAAAGTGTAGTGTAACTTAACTAATTTACATCATTTTCGTTACATAAATAAATATTTTTTTGTGCTTCACTCCAACTCATTTATCGTTTTTCAAAGTTTTTTATTACCGAGGTGAAAATAAATAATATAAAAACACTATTTATCACTATTGAAAAATAAATCTTAATTTGTATCATGCATTTTAATTTTCATATTGAAATTATGTAGTCACTTGCTGGTAAAAATAATTTAACTATCAAATAAAATATTATAAGACGTTCATTTAGTTTTACTTTTATTTAATGTACCATAACGCTACGATAATTCTGGTCAGAAAATGAAAAGTTATATATCTATTCTAAAAACATCCATTTCATGTTTTGATTTTAATAACCGTTAATAACTATTAATATCAAGAATCAAAATATACAGAAAAAAATAATATTATCACTCACCTCGAATTTAGTTCAAAACATTAATAAATAATAATAAAAAGTTCATCGGTACTTCACATAAAGTTTCAATATTTTTGGCAAATATGTAACTCGGGTTGTGACAATATGCATTTCCAAATATGCAGTATATGCACTGGGAAATATACTGCATATGAAACAGGTTTTATGCTTTTTGAGAAAACGCATATGTTTTGCAGATAAAACATATGCATTTAAAAGGCATGCAATATATGCACTTCCAGCAGTTTATATCTGGTTGGAGGTTGAACGAACACACTAATTTATTTGATGTATATCTTTAGGTGTTCTATCGTTTAGTTTTCCTGATGAATATGACTTTAATTTTTTGTTCGAAAATTAGAGTATAAAGCTAAAAGTAGCACCTACAGTGATATAAATAAATAGTTGGATAATAATAGTAATAGATTATAGACATAGGTGGTCAGTATACAGGGTGCATAGAAAGTCCCCGATCATATAAAATGTTAATTTAATGAGTTGTGATGGATGAAAAAAATTAAAACTTATCACACAATATCTCAATAAACCCATTTTACAGTTCTACCAATTATTTTTCAATATGACCACCATTGGCGGTGATTTCTCTCTCGAGTCTGTCTCTGAAGCTCTTTACTGCGGCACGGAACGTTTCTTGAGGAATTTTGGCCCATTGTCGTTCGAGGGACTTCTTCAGAGTTTCCGTACTATCATGAGCTGTAGCGCACGCTTCCTTCTCCAAGATGGACCACTCACAAAATTCCAGAGGGTTCAGGTCCGGCGATGAATGAGGCCACAATTCCTTCCTCCAAAACGCAGGAAAGTGACGCTCACACCAATCCTGAGTTTCGTTCGCTGTGTGCGAAGGCGCACCGTTCTGTTGAAAGGTAAAAGGCCTGTTCTTGAAGTGCTTCTTCATCTCGACTTGTACTGGAGTCAAAATATCCTCGATATACGATTTTGCGTTAACTTTAGCGTCTTCTTTGACGAAAATGAGAGGAGTTCTCAAACTCTCAGAGATGGCAGCCCAAACCATCACAGAGGCATGCTTTTGGAAACGGAAAACAGTCTTTACGGATGGAAGGATACTGTCAGCACTTTTTGACAAAATTCTGTCGTTCTGGGAGTTGCATTTGGCCTCCACAGTGAACATTTTCTCATCCGAAAATACGATCTAACCAGCCTGCGTGCCACCTTTCATTGCATTCAAAAGAATCTTTGATCTGTCCAGCCTCTTCTGTTTCTGCAAGTCCGTGAGCTGTTGCATGTTGGTCATTTTGAAGGAGGACAACTTGAGGTCTTCTTTGACGATGGTTCTCACACTTTTTTCGTCGATATCCATACTCTTAGCCATCTTTCTCATGCTCCGCTTGGGATTCCTTCTTATCTGCTCCCTAATGGCTTTGATTTTGGTTGGAGTGTGTGCAGTGCGAGGTCGTCCACACCTGGGTCGATCACCTGTTGTCTCCAGTTCTTGGTAGCGTTTAACAGCATCCCTAACAGTCGATTTCGGTGCTTTTAACAGATTAACAATCTCTGGGTTTGTCTTCCCAGCGCAGTGTAGCTGAATAATAGCCTCACGTTGACTCATTTTTACAAAAGACAATGTAAATTTATCAAAATTTAGACCTGGAACGTTGAAGTATATGATTATAGGAAGAGAATGAGATATAAATGGATCAATTTAGTAAATAAATAACCTTTTTAATTTAAAAAAATAAATTTGATCGGGGACTATCACCGCACCCTGTGTACCTACCTAGTTGCTGTTCATAAATAACTGGTAACCATGAAAATTCACTTCACTAATATATTACAGGCATCCCCCGCTTTAATTATAAAATCACACCTCATTTTAATTACCAAACGGTAACAATAAAACGAGGAAAAGTAACACAAAATTTATAATTGTCACTCCTTATAATGGAAGTTATAATGAAAAAAAAAAAGTTTTAGAATTAGTGTACTATATGTATACATATAAGCCTATTATTAAAGTGTTTCAGTGTTTGTTACTGTGATGAAAGTTCAAAATAGTGAATTTATTAAAGGTTTTAAAATCTAACCATAACCTAACTCTCACTCAGTATAGGTGAGTAATTAATAGATACTTAGATTTCTATAATTATTGTGTTACATTGAACAAACAGCGATTTTATGCTCTATGAAAATTTTTTGGAAGAAGGGTACTAAGTTTTTCAAGTTATTGGTACGTTCTACATTTTCGAACACGTCCGAAAAAAAAAATATTAATTATTATTATTCAACTTCTATTCAAATTGGTATCATGAATATCAATTGAAATAAAAGTTAAATAATGATTATTATAGAGAGATTTTTACGTGTTCGAAAATATGGAACCGTAAAATAACACGGAACTAACCTTAAAATAGGACATGTTGAATTTTTGAACAGTTACCTTGAAATAATAAAAAAAATGTCTCCGTTTTATATATGTCTACGAACGGTACTTATTTCGAGACATGACTCGAAATAAGTACCACTTTTATTAAAGTAAGGTGTAATTAAAGCGAGGCCTGCCTGTATCCTATAGTGCCATCAATGTAATGTCATTCTCTAAAACAATTGAGTCTTTCAAAATAGGTACCTGACATTTTTAAAATGAAATGCATAATAATTAATATTATATGCAAATGCATATTAATAACAGTATATGCACATTTATAAATGCAATGCATATTGGTAAATGCATATGCATATTAGTAAGTGAAAATACCGAGGTGAAATTATTATATTATTAAGTGCATATGCAATGATGCACATTGATAAATGCATATATGCTAATTAGTTAATGCATATGCATATTTATAATTGCATATGCATGTTGATTAATGCATACACGAATCTATTAAGCATATGCGTTTTAAAAAAGCATATGCAATGTCACAACCCTATTGATTTGGTATTGGTCCTGTATTCTACATCATCTAATCTTATACATATAATTTAATCTCATTACAGGACATCGATTAGTCTTTTCTACCATTTCAGAAAGATTATTTTTTGGGACTAAATGGGTTAAAAGTAAATGAAAAAAGATTGAACTAAGAAATATATTTGTCATAACTTCAACTTTTAATTTTGAAACTATACATTTTATGCTTCTTCATGCACAATTCCATACTATGCGATCAATCTTATTATTAGGGTTGTGACAATATGCGTTTTAAATCATACATCCTGAAAAAAGTATAGACGGATTGAATAAGACTATTCAATAGTCCTAAACCAGCGCTATCTAGTATTCGATACCATTTCATTCCGTCTATGATATTCTTAAGATCTATGATTTTAAACGCATATTGTCGCAACCCTGATTATTATACTAAATTTTTTAGGTTAAAATAGTAATATTGTTTATATTTAATATAATCCAAGAAGGGTAATGACTAGAATATGAAATTAATATTAAAACTGACCCAATACAATAATTATAAAATTATAGTATTTATGTAGTTTTATGGTAATTGTATGGCACCACAAACTGTAACTAATGCCTAAATTTTCCCAAAATATGTTTTAATTGAAGGTGATGATATATTATATATAACTATCAGAACAGTGTGTTGTGTACAATCATATTAGTTATTAATTTATTAAATATGCATCAATATCAGTCATTTATACCATATTGATGAATAAATAAGTAGACTCAATTTATATGAAACACATTTGATGATAAACTAGCTAGGAGTAATTTCAGTGACAGTTTTGGCACTGCTCTAAATAATGAATCAGATCACACATTAATTCATTTCATCTTTTAGATTTAGAATTGAATGAAACTATATTTTATATTTTAAACGCGTAGGTTTTATATATTTATTTTTCTGTTATTCTTTGTATTTATATACTATTGTACAGCCAATGATTTATCTCTTTTGTTACCTACATTAATTTTCCAATCTTTAATATACTTTCTGTTTGTGACAGTTTTAGAAATGCGAATTTTTGACTGTACTATAAGTACAGTACTATCAAAGTTCAAACGACAGATTTATAATTTGCTTAATAATGTGGATATACTATTTCCATGCTTTGTTTCTACTCATTAAAGGTTTAATTAAAGCATATTGATAATTAGTATCTGTTTTATATACAAGAAAATTATTTGCTTCCATAAAATACTAACATTAATTTAACATTTTTCCAAATAAAAAACCATAAAGTGGTTTCGGATTTTTAAACGAGATATTACGAAATTAGTTGAAACTTTGTGAAAAAGTTGTTTCGATCTGATTATCGTATAATAAATCCTGTAAATTCATATCGATTTTGAATTATTTTTTATTGTTTAAAAAGGAAAACAACAACAATTATATTGTTCTTTGGATGCGTGCCCGTCATTCCAAACAACTGCAACATCCTCTTGGTTTTTCAACTTTTGCAACAGTTTGAAAGTGAAAAAATGACGTCATTATTAGCTTGTTTTTTAAACACATAACCGGATTCATTGTCGTATGAAGTGAACGAATATTGTAATATAATTCATACTAATTACTGACATTAATTATTATACATTTCTTGCAGACAACACATTTAATTACCTATTTACAAATGTATAAGCTATCAAAAGAACAATTAAACTCTAACAACAGCTGTTATGAACTAAAATTTCATATAATTATAATATACAGTAACTATGTAATTCTACACAAAACTCTTAATGAATAGGTTCACAAGGGTATCGAATGTTGCTATTTATTTATTTCCTGTTTCTTCCTGCAAATACCAAGGTTTTCAGACTAAATATTTTATACCATCTAAAATGAAGCTCCTTTCCATATCCATATGTTTATTATTCAATGGATAGAACGGTTGTTGTTTTTTTGTCGGAAAAGGCCTGGCTGCAATGAAATTAACCCTCTAACCTAGCCGCTGGTTCGCCCGGTAACCAGCTCTCATTTGAAAATAATAACTTCTATTCAAATGCGATTCGGAAGCTGTTTTTTCATGACTTTACTTTTGACATAATTACACACGATTAGACAATAAAAATGTTGCACATGGTAATTTATTCATATTTTTACCTATCGATGTCTATAAGTTTGAAGGATTAAGATGTTTCATTTGTACAGTGCTCTTCCCATTTTCCAAATTATGACAAAGTAATATTTACTGAGCTATAGTGATGTATCAATTACTTATGATCATTTAAATATACATATAAATATTTCAACTACAGCTGATGATATATGTACATTAGAAATTAATTATTATTATCATCATTTAAATATTGCTATTTCGATGGCATAAATATTATTCACAATAGCTGATAAATTTGTAATTTAATTCAATTGATTATTCATTAAAGATTAATTTTATATTTTCATTTTATTGTTAACTATTTTGTCATTATCCAAATTCTGACTGGATTTATGACACCAGAGTTCCAGTTTAAGCTTGCGGAATTGTTATATTTATTATTTCATCCCATTTTAAAGCAGATATTATTATAATGAAGTATATATAACAGAACTTAGTAAGTCAGAAAAGTATTCTTTAATTTAATATAGGGAGAAATAATAGATTAAGTTTCAGTATAAAACAACCTATTCTCTACCAAAAAATATTCTGAGATCAAAAACTGTACCTATCTACGAAATAATAATATATTCACGCATAATCACTAATACCAAAGCTACTCAGTAATATCTATGAATTTCTATGAACTGGTTGGAGAAAATGGTGACGCATGGAGAAGGAAAACTAAAGGAAATTTTATCGTATAATTTTTAAAAGTGCGTTTGAAATTAAATCTTATTTACGCTGTGTTTTATTCGAATCAGAATGAATAATTACGCAATACTACATTCTTTAAATATCTAAATCAGCATCAATAGGAAAATAAAAGTTAATAAAAAAACTAATGTTTACAATTATAGTTACAATCGTCAATATAACAAAATTACTTTAATTTAATTGAATTTTAGTTGATCTAACTTTTTAATAATTTAGATTAATGTGGGATCGAAGTCTGATTAATTTGAAGTTCGAAAGTGATTAACAAAAATGTCAGATTAATTGAAGCAGATTGAAGGCATAAAATCTAAATAATTGAACCAGTAGAAATTGCTATAAAATTTTATGACTATGTCATCATAATTCATACAGTATTCTCAATTAATAACCAGGCTTAATAATGATAGACTGACAATAATTTAACTGCCAGATTTCATTTATCTTATCTGGCGTGAATTGATTTATTGTGTGGAAATATCGCGAATATGTGATAGCTCATGTGATATTCTATTGAAAGCTATTGTTTTCAGTATTAATGGGGTAATTTGAATATTGATCAAAATAAACAAAGGCATTGAATATTTGCCCTGCCAATTCAATGGGTAAGTCAGTCTAGTAGTGACAATATGATAAGTAAGGTATCTCGATTTTTATATCCAGTCTAATTTATTCTTGATTCTAATTCTAGTACAGGAGAGAATAGTAAGGATGAATAAGCTACCGTTGCTGTTCTTCTTCCCTGTGATTGTATCGGGAATTCTTTCAGTGGAAAAGATTCAGGACAAGACCATTCCTCAGATTGAGACTTACAAGATTTTTCAAGTTGATTCTGATCGAAATACCTGTGAGTTTTCAATTTGTTATACCAATTACTTACAAATTTACACATAACATGAGGCAATAATAAACTTCAACTTCTTTTTATCGGATGGAATTTATGATCAAATTTATATAAGAAGCATTCTGTTGATCAAAGCAGAGCAGCGTGTCCAAGCGTTTATAGGGTAATGAAAAGAAAATTATTATAGTCGAACCCTTAAACAATTTTACAACTCATTCGAAATAAATGTCTCACTTTTCAAAAAAAAAATTTTTTGTGAACAGGTTGCTCTGAAATTTGATCAGTATATTAAATTTTGAAAATAAACCCATTTATTTCGTATAATTTTATTTTGATTATCAGTTTTGAGAAAATTAGGATTTTATAATATTTTTGGTAAATTTCAAAAATAAAAAAGTCCATGGAAATATATACTAGAACCAAAACAAATACAGTTTTACAATCTTTGAAACCTTTCTAACGAAGTAATAATTGCAAATTTTACATTTTCTTTCCCATTACCTTTGTATAAGCAGTTTTTGATGACTAACTAAAATGACTAAACAAAATTTTTGGTTTCGATCTGTGATAAAATGTAAACATGATATACATTGAAAATATCTCTCTATTACTTGGTTAGAATCTGTTGAGGATTCCAAAACTGTTCTTGTGTTTATTGTAGTGTGAAAACACAATGACTTCTTTTCGTTCGTAAGTTGAAAATTTACATTTTACAGAAAATACAAAATCCTATAATATTTAGGTAAATGTAAATGATTATTTTTCATAATTTTAATTGTGTGAACAAATCATGTTCTTGACCCACGCCTCTCCCCTAGGGGGTTCGGGTGCACGTAGCCCTCTAAACATGTAGGACATGCAAGCTCATTTTTTTTCAAATTTGATTAGACAACCTACTTAGTCAAAAAGTAACAATAACTATATTATGACTTAGGTCTGTGTCATATATCGGTCTCATTCCCTTTTTTTATGAGACTGAATTGTGATTTGTAATAAAAGCGGGTCCTGCCTGTATTCAATAAAATTTCACTTTCGATGAAATATTTAAATTATTTTAATAAAAAAAAATTTCTTCACATTCTGAGCATTTAATTTTCTTTTTATGTTAAGATATATCGCTCCTTTGCAACCATGTTATCATGACTGATAAAAACGTGGTTCACATGCATATACATCTTCAAACTCTATTGTTTTTGATGAAAGATTCATAACTTACCTCAAAATTGACCGCTAGAGAGGATAATTAATGTCCTAACGACATAACATAAATGTCATAATTAAAAAAAAAATACTTGCTTTAGTTAAAATATTATCATTTCTGCTTCTGTATACTTTAGAGCCCAAAACACCTAATGTGTTTATGGGCTTTTCACAAGTGTGAGAGCGTTTTAATTTGCATCTTCTGAACAGTAGCTATTTTTGAATTATGACAATGCTACCATAGAGAAGCGATATGGGATAACCCTCTTCAGTCATACAAACAATTAATTGAACAGAACTCACATATTTACAAAAACCATCTTCAAATTTTCAAAATCAGGTGCCTGTTGGTCTCAATGCAAAGTGGACAGTGAATGTACAGCTATGTCTATCGTTCCTACTTTCTTGGGAAGCACAGAGGCATCGTGTTTCTTCTCTAAATTGGAATCTATGACAGTGAAGGCGCAGCTCCAAATTGAATCAGGAGCAGTAACTTTCTTGAAAGGTTTAGTATTGAAACGATTTCTAATAAAATATCGAAGAGCCAAGAATATTTTACTAAATTAATATGTAAACTACATTCACAGATTCATTAACTGATGTTCCAAAGGTCACTAAAACTACAAAAGCACCAACAACTACCGAGGCAACAACAACAAATACCGAGGCAACTACAACAAATACCGAGGCAACTACAACTACCGATGCACCAACAACTACTGAGGCCACCACAACTACCGAGGTAGCTACAGCTAACGAGGCAACTACAACTACCGTGGCACCAACAACTACAAAGTCCACTACAACATCTACTGAGGCAACTACAACTACCGTGGCACCAACAACTACAAAGGCCACTAGAACAACTACTGAGGCAACTACAACTACCGATCAGACAACAACTACCGTGGCTAATGCATTTACCGTGGGAACTACAACTACCGAGGCAACTACAACAACCGAGGCCACTTCAACTACCGAGGCAAGTACAACTACTGAGTCAACTACAACAACTACCGAGACAACCACAACAACTCCGCAACCGGTGTCTTGGTATAACGTAATTGGAATACATTTTGTGGATGGTTGTTCCTATAATGAGATAAAAAGTGACCAGACAACAAGAAAATTTCTGCTATTTCACTGTCAGAAGGAATTTAGCGAATCAAAGGACATTTGTATTGACGCGAACGGAGTTCTAGCTTCTCTATCCGATAGTGAGACATATGACAAAATCACGAAGATTCTTCAAGGTAAATTGTTTGATAAAATTCATTGTAATGATGTTTTATTTTATACGCTCATAAATTAGTATTGAATTAATAATCATAAATAGGCTTCTATTGAGTTTATTTGTTTTGAATTATTTCCTTTTCATATTTCGTCTTTGAATGGAAGTTTAGAATGGATTTTCCTATTTGGATTAATGACATACCATCTAATAGCGGAATATTATTTAAGAGTATTGTATTGAATATTAATATTATGTATGACCATGAGTTTTAGATATCTTAATTCAGTGTTCTTTTTTACCGTGGCCTGTAAGTTCAACCAGGAAGATTCCACCGAGGAAGATTCCATCGGCGGTAAACTCAACTTGTGGAAAACTCAACCATGGAAGATTCCACCCTTTTGAAAATGTATTCTGTATATATAATTGAAGTAGATATTTTTTTATCTTAGATTTAGTTGAATGATTTTATGAAATACATACTCTAAGTGATTTATAATACATGAGTAAATGTTTTTTTTGAAATAGAAACCAATAAATAATTTCTCTATTAAATATTCAACTTACTAATCGTGGCTGAAGAAGACGCTCTTACGACAACACTACAAAATATAGCTTATAATACAATGATTTAAATAAAGTATGGTTAAAATTATGGCGATGGATGATATATACAAAATATAATTTATGTAAAAAATAGTAAACTTATTTTGAGTTTTAAGTATATGCATGAAACTTATTATAATCGGTAATTTTTTGTTGAATTTATACTATGATTTAAACTTCACAATAAATTTAATTAATTAACATTTAAACTTATAAAAAAGGCACACTTGAACGAATCTTTTCATCCGTTTCTATTTTCGAAAGTTAGTCTTAAGGGGACCGTCCCTGAAGAGGTCTCGAAATTGTATCATTTATTTTTTATTTCATAAATAGGTACATAACAACCTTATAAATGATTGTATAAACAATCAGAACTCTAGAGTGTGACGCTATACCCCTGGGGAGAGCGGGGAGGGGGTGGGTATAACGCTCTGTTATTACGAATAATTCGTTTTCTATGGGTCTAATCGAAAAAATGCTTTGAACGAAAAAGAAAGGAAATTTAATTTTATATATGGTGCGAAGTTTCAGAACAGTAGCTTCATTTTTTTTTTTAAACATGGTCGGTCGCCCGGATGCCATTTTGAGGCACTTCAAAATAGCTACAAATTTTGGTATTCAAACATGGACCTCCAATACAGTTCTGAAGCTATGGTTTTGCGGTTTTTTTCATTTGATTATCCTGGTTATTTTCTACATTACATTTGGAAGCGATTTTTGAATTTTGAATTTTTTTTTCGAAATATAAATTTAAAAAAAAAAATTCTTGAAATTTTAGTCATTTTTCGAAAAATCGAATTTTTCGAAAAAAAAAATTGAAATTCAAAAATCGCTTTTGAATGTTTCGTAGAGAATGGTATGGGGAAGGGAATGAAATAACCCTCAAAGCTGTAGCTTCAACACTGTATTAGAGGTACATGTTTGAATACCAGTCTGAAATTCGTTCGAAATTCGAATAACTTGTTTCGAAAAAATGCTTTGAACAAAAACGATAGAGAATTCAATTTTATATTTAATTACCAAGTTTCATAACCGTAGCTTCATTAATAAATCTTTTTACACAATTTAGGGACGGTCCCCTTAACTTATCCCTTAGGTCTTGAATTTCAAAACCTATTCCCATAATTTCTGAACTATTTAACTAATAAAATGTTGTCTGATTACCACCATATCAGATTTTTTTACATCAGTTATATTTAATGTTACATTCGATGTAAGTTAAATCCAGAATTATGCGGTGGAATCTCCCATGGTGGAATTTTACAGCGGTGGAATATTCCGTGGTGGAACTTTCCGTGGTGGAATTTTCCGCGGGGGAATTTACCTTGAATCCTTTTTAACTTTACAAGCTGTTCTCAAACTCATATGAGTGTATTTTGTAAACCAAGTATTTTGAAATAAGTTAGATAAATAATAGAGTAATGTCATTATCCTAACGATATAAAAAGGAACTTTTCACTATTTTATGATTGATAACTTTTACTTTGAAATCATTTATATCACCACAATATTTTCAATTGCAGATAACTACTCGAGTCTGAGTAACATCTGGTTAGATGTTACTTGGGTAGGCCATAATGCCTATGTATGGGGTGACGGCAACTCCTTGCCATCGGTGGGAATCAGTCCCTGGAACAGCGGCAAACCCGATCGAAATGATGTTTGTGCTCGCTTGGTATGGTCTTCTCAAAAGTATGCACTTGATGATAAAAGCTGCAATGAAAACTATCGCTTCTTATGCGATGCGTAAGAATTATCTTACTACTGTGATCAACTGAAGAGATTATTAAAAACAAAAGATAGGGGTAGTTGAAACTTTCTCTACTTTCTAGATTGTTTGGAATATCAAATATGGTTCTAGGTCAATTCACCGAAAACACATTTGCCGTAAGCACATTAGCCGAAAACATATTCGCCGCACCACACATTCGCCGAACGACACATTCGCCGAAAAAATGACAATTTTTAGCAGACTAAGGTTTGTTGCAAAAATTTAGGTTTATTGAAAATCCTGTGTTAAATGAATATTTAAAATTGATTAAATTTTTATTAGCTATAAATTAAACGATAATTAATTGTCTGGTTTTAATGCCATATAAATCCTTGTTCTTAGTCCCATTATAAAAGTTTCTAAATAAATTTAGAAGTATTTATTAAATCATGAATATTTAATCAATTTATTCTAAAATAAACTTTTCTATTTTTTAAAAGGAGTTGCTGAACAAAATTTATTTTGACTTCCTTTTTTCACTCAAATACATTTCTCCATATTGTCAATATTTTATAAAAGAAAAGTTATATGAATATTCTTAAAACCTTGTAATAAATCTGTTTTTACTGTTCCTTCAATAGTTGTTGAAATATACGAATTTAAAGCTAGGTAGACTTTTTTGTGGGTTACCCTGTATAGTGAAAGCTTCACGAGCCACGTACTCACAGAAGCTGACTGATTCTACAATGTATATATATTGAAAGATGAAAATAAAGTGAGACAAACACAAAATATTTTTTTTCTTTTGTAACTGATAATAGTACACAGAAAATATATATAATTAATTTAATTAATAAACTGTCACAAATGATGCAGCAATAACATTATATATGAGTTAATTAATAAAGTTAACGTAAATTCCATAAAGTTAACCAATAATTATGTAGAATATTGTAAAGTAATTTATACACTTATATGTAAGTTCATCTATATGAAATTTCATCTGAACTTATGAGATAAAATTGTTAACCTTTTAAAATAATCTAATTTTTTCGGCGAAAGAGTCGTTCGGTGAATGTGTCGTGCAGCGAATGTGTTTTCGACGAATATGTTTCCGACGAATATGTTTTTCGGCGAATGTGTTTTCGGCGAATGGACCGGTCACCAACAAATATTAGTTATCAATGTTAAAGAGATATTCAGTATTTAAAATGAAATATGAGAATCTATAAAGTATTTAAATTGCATAAAATTATCAAAAATATTTACTAAAGGTCTTATAAGAGTGGAATATTTCTTTACAATCTTAACGCCATTCTAGTTAAGGGATTTTAATTCAAAAAAAATTCTAAGAAGTTCCAAGGATCGACAAGAAATAATATTATGTTGCCTTAGGAGGAACCATCTCTATATTGGCTCCTACTATTTATTTTTATATAACAGTTTTTGGAAATTTGGCTTAGTGAGAACTGATAAAAACAACCAAATTTTTGCACAGTCCAGGCAAAATCTTTTTTTCGATAACATATATATAATATTTTGAATCTGAAACAATGGTAATAAAAAATGATAAATTTTATCCTTTTTAAATACATATTAAAATACACATCGATTAACTATTTTTCTCTCTGTAAAAGATATTACGATATTAAGTCAACAAACGTTAATTCCAGTTCATCAAAGAGCTAGCTAGCATCGATTGTATTTTAGGATTCGAGCCTTCAAATAGCAAGACGTCTATTCATCATTGACAAACGAATTGAATAAAACCCCGGGACACAGGAATGTACGTTAAGAAGAACATCAAGGTACAGTGAAGCCTATTTACCGAATTCAAAATGTGAAAAGATGCCAACTAGTAAATATTTTCTGAGAAAATACAGAGAATAACTATTGCACGGCTTCAAGAAGCACGCTCTCAACATAAATATTTAAATATATTTATTCACAAACCTTAAAACGATAGTATTTCTTTTTCAAAATGAATTCTTCTTTGTACATTCTGTTTGTTGGTTAAATTTTTTTATCTTACATTTGATTTACTATTACCATGCAGGAACCTAATTTTATAATTAGCATCATTATCATCGATATTGAAATTACTATAAAAATTATAGGTGGATTGTGAGAGTGGAATATGACTGTTATTTAAAAGTATAAGAGGGAAGAGAACTCTTTGTAAAAAAAAATTATTAAAATGTTATTGGAAATAATTATCATATGAGATCACTCATAAATATCTTGATAAGTTAAGGTATTACTTGAAGTTATAGGTATAGGTTTTAGTGAATGATATACATTTATATTCTATAAATAACATCTTAAATATTTCATCATAGCATAAAAATATTATGAACATAATATTGTAACATAAATATGAGATCTGTGTAGAAAATCAATGAATGAGAAATGTGAATGAATATAAACTCATACCAAATGAAAGAGACAAAAATATATACTAATTTGTTGTTAAATTTAACTCAAACGTAGTGCCTTTGTAATTATATTTGCATTTAATTTTAGTTTAAGTTCACACTTGCGTTTCTGATTCCAAGTGACTGACTGAACAGATACTGAAAACTTATAAGCCCCCTTCACACATCCGTTTTCTATCGCCGCGTGAAAAAAAAAAGCTCATTGCAAGAAGTTTAGCTACAATTGATTTCAACGGAACCCTTCACACTTGCGTGAAAAAAAAACTGGTGAAAAAACGCAAGTGTGAAGGGTTCCAGTAAAATCAATTGTGGATAAACTTTTTAACTTTTTGTAATGAGCTTTTTTCACGTGGCGTTATAAAACGCAAGTGTTCATTATTATGTTCAGTCAGTCACTTGGCATGAGCCAAAATGATTCAGTGGGTAACTGGGCATGAACCCTTATTGTTCAGTAGTAGAAGAAGCCCTTACCACTACCAGTATCTCATGCTAATCTGATACCATTCACCAGTTATGTAACAATTAACTGTACTCATTAATTGTAATGTAATCATTAACTATATCAATGCGTGTGTTATGAATAAAAAATTGAAACTACACCAAAACCGAAATAACTATTTTCCTTCAATAGCTAATACATTTTTTTTTGAAATCATAAATCGAAACCAAAAATATGAAAAACACGGACTATAATTATATACAATGGATTTTATATCCAAATATCGTATGGTATGTCTTGATCTCTATCCGACATTTGATTATACGGAATAAAAATTTATAGATAGATTCTTTATTCAGAAATTCAGGATTCGTACTAATATAATTCATTAAATCAATCAATAATTTAAGATATTTTTGCCTTGGAAATAGTGTATATGGAAAATTTTGAATGACTATGACAAAATATAATCAAACATATAAAAAAATATACCGAATTAATGAACCCATTCCAGGAAGCCAAAACTGGCTTCTACGTATGTGGTGATTCACATCGCTTATGCGTATTGCATAATGACAATATAATACAAAAAATACACCTACTTTCCTTTTATTTCACAATTGCTAATTATTTTTATAAGGGTGTTTTAACGTCTGCTTCTGAACCAAGTGCCCCATCGCTGTTGTCAGTAGAAAATTATGTACACCGGACGTGAAGAAACAGACTCCCACAACAAACTCACCTACCACCGTCACTCCGTCAGTAACAAACTCATGTATGAAGGAAGGCTACTCCGTCAGAGCAATCACTTACGAAGGATGTTGAAGATGAAATCCTGTTCTATTCTTCACGCAGTTGCTGGTAAATCGCTCAAGACAAATTGATCGAAAAATATTTATCGTAATGAATAATTTCTCCAATGAACAAATACTCGAAACAAAATCGCTCCAAAAACAATTGCTCGAATGAAGAACAATTAATTGCTTTCATAAATTTACATTTGTATTTTCAAATTATTTTAAGTAGTTTAATTTCAAATTTGAATACGTTGCTCATGAAGCTTTAACCTAAATTGAACTTTTTGTCAAATTGGTTCTAAATCTACTCAGATCGTGTTTATATGTAACGTTAATGATCTGTTACATTTGGGAATGATTTAAAAAAATTGAAAGTGACGGCCATGATTGATTTCAACTGGCAATAATTAGGTTAAACTATTATTTGTGAAATGCGGTACTTACTGCATTTTAACTACATTATATTATATCTTATTCAAACTGTACCATAAACATATTAGAAGTTTTTAAGGAGCATAGGGAGCATGGAAGAAATATGTAAGGATTGCAATCTGATATACAGGAATAGTTTTGAAATTCCTCATTAATATATAATTATTTTGGTACGTCTTTAGGATTGTAGATGTTATGCATTAATTTATAGAAATAAAACTTCCTGTAATTATTTCACACCCAGTTTATGAAATAATGTCAAATATTCCGTAAACCACTGAATACCTTGAACAGTACATATAATGTAATTCACAAATTACCAGCATTGATTTAACTATTATCATTCGATTTCTAACATCGAATAATAAGAACCAACGGCACTTATCGAAACTTTTTATCACATGATTTATAGTTATATTTTAACTTTTATTGGTTTGAATAAATTATTTTACAAATTATAAATTACTGCTCATAAATAATGAAAAACTTTTGAGCTAATTTGTGGTTATATGTATTATATGAAGAGAATTAGGATACAGTTTTTATAACCGAAATATTCTGATAATGTCTTCACGGAGTATTGTTCTTAATTGAAAGCAAAAATCAAATGACTTTTTTTTTTCACTTCACTGTACTAAAAGCTATGAATATAAATTTAATAATTACATATAAAGTAGATTTGATATAATAAATATTACAATATACTAAAGTCATTTGCTTTAATATTAAATAGTATAATAAATAACAATGAGAATAGATTGCTCGAAGGGAAGAGGGTTGCGAGTATGAATAAGATAAGCATAATTGAGAAGTGCTTTACTTTATAAAATAATGAAATAAGATAATTCACCTAACGGATCTAGTAAAATATGTGTACATAACATCTGTGGATGTGCTACCTCTGCCTATGTACTATCTACTATAATTAACTGATTGTTTAAAAATCACTATATTTAGTTATTATCTACATTTGGTATTTTCAATGTATTGAGTACTATTTATTCGAACATTCACCAATCCAATAATTTTTCTTAAATTGGCAGTAACAGAAGTAGTTAATAATTAAAAATGATAAATTGTAATTGAAATATTATATGGTCTCTGTATCAATAATTCACATTTACTGTCAATATCTATAGCAAATACAAAATTGAGGAATAGTTATGACAATAATTGGATTTCTTAAAAAACAAAATTTATGAATGATTATAATCTTATTACATTTTTTATAATTTTAATGATGAAGAAGACAAAAATTGTCGAATGGCTGTAATGAGCCATGTGCCCACTTATTAGTCCACCACTTTATAATCAGTAATAATATGAAAAACTTTTATCATCTCTCATTTGAACAAAAGTTAGTAATATTGCAATTTGTAAGTTGCTTTACCAGTCAAACTTTTAGGGTCTGTGATAGTTAATTCAGTGCTTGGTATTCAGAATAACTTTGCTGAACTAGAGAGGAGGAGATTTCTTCCCTGCCTGCAGATTTTCGTATTTATTGACATTTAACTTGAGGTTCCAGTGGTATTCTTCTTAGTTGCGATGATTTTGAAGATATTGCTGATGATGGCCTTGACGCTGGGAACAGTGAAAAGTACAACAGGGACTAACGGATCAAAAGGGAATGTTTCTGTGAAGAAATTTACTGATGGAGTCATGATGGAAAGCCACGTTGACAAAATTTTGATAGTTAATTCAAGGAAATTATGTGAGTATTTTAATATTAAATAAATACAAATAATGAAATCCTTACAATTCTGTTTCTCTATTTATTTTAAATGTTTTTGGTGAATTTTCATTGAAGTATTAATTCATTTTTTCTTTTTATATAAGTTTTCTTGTATTTAAATTTTAATGAAAGTCTTTTTTTATCGATCATGTAGGAATATAAATTTCATAATTATTTTGCGTTTAATAAAATCAGGTGATATTACAATTTGTGCATAAAGTTAATTGTTATTTTTCATTCTTTCTTGAAGTATTACGAATTTAGTTTACATATATAATCTTTTGAAGTATTTATATCATGCTACGAAAAAGTGAATCCATTTTCGAAATAAAATTACTTGACAAATATGTTATTCAATACGGATCTTACATTAAAATAATTGCAATAAGTTTCCATATTAATTTTGGCGAAAAGCCATTTTTATAAAAACAAACAATCAAAAATATAAATTATACTTCATCCATTAGTAGATTTGTAAGCTTGGTCCAAGTTAAAACTAGAGCTAATTTTGCATTCGTTTTTCGATTTCACAACTAAAAATGCTAAGATATCTCGATTTTAAACCTATAGAAAATTTAAATCTAATCACAAAGCTGACTAATGTGTTTTCTGATCGAATAAATGAAAAACAATTGACAAAAATAAAATGAACTTTTATGAATTTAAATACAGAAGTAAACGTGAATAAATATTACAAAACATGAAAATTACTTACAAACATCCATACAAATTGGTGTTTTTCACAATCGACCAAAAATTCGACAGTTTGCATTATAACCCAAAATGAAACCTTTTTCAAGAATAACAAAATGTTAAAAAAATGCCTCGTTATCGAGTTATTGATTATATGTTTCTATAGTAATTCTATAACATACCAATGGAAACAAACATTGTTTCATTTTAATCTAAATTATCAAATTTTCACGATGAAGACTTTTAACGTTTTATAAAGACTCATATCAAGATATTCACAAGTACTTACATTCTTTACAGATGATTATTAGTGGAAATTATGCATAACGGAGAATTGTTGCACATTTAATAGTACTATAATTGGCACAAAGGTCTGTTATCTTTAATTTCCAGAAATAACCATATGTCAGGAACGTAAGTAATTTGATTATATCTATGTTATATTCTTCTTAATTAAGAAGTAATTGTGATTTAAGTTTCCGTGAAACAATGTGTGATTTACGTGAAATTCATTATACATATATGTACTGTTTGGGCTACAAAAATGTTTCCGCTTTCTCAAATACTTGTAAATCTTTAGCCAATGGACGAAAAAACTGTATCTCGGTCTCTTTTCCTACGCCTCTTATTTTACTATTGCCAAGTAAACACAATGTTGAACTGATGGACATAGTTTAAGTACAGGTAAGCAATGAGTGCGGGTGACTATTTTTGTCATTCGCTAAGGTTATTCTTAGAGCTAATTCTGTGATTTTACTTAATAAAAGGCAGTGTATAAAAGGAAAACATTAATAAGGCTAGAAATTTCAATGCAGGGTAGTTAAACTTCTTCATTGGAAACTATTTGGAAATTGAACAACTTCAGTTACATTTTGATCTCATTGAAGTTTTCAATCTGAATATTCGTTCTTCGCTTGTTCATTGCATGGTTGGAGGCTCGTTTCACACATGCATTTTTAACAACGCGGGAAAAAGCTCTTGTGTTTACGCTTGCACTTTTTTTTATCGCTGATGAAAAAATCACATTAAAGTTTTACTTCAGCGATGAAAAAATGCAAGTGTGAACACATTTAAAAAAAAACTTTTTTGCCGCGCAGTTAAAAATACAAGTGTGGAGCAGGCCTTAACCATGCAATGAACAAGCGAAGAACGAATATTCAGAGTGAAAACTTCAATGAGATCAAAATATCACTGAAGTTGTTCTATTTCCAAATAGTTTAAAAGGAAGAAGTGTAAGAACCCTGCATTATAATATCTACCATTATAATTTGTATTTCTTTTATTCACTGCCTTTTAGTAAGTAAAATCACAGAGTTAGCTCTAAGAATAACCTTCGCGCAATGACAAAAATAGTCACCCTCACTCTTTGCTTGCCTGTTCTTAAACTATCTCCGTCAGTTCAAAATTGTTTTTACCTGTTAATAGTACAATAAGAGGCTGAAAAAATGAGACCAAGATACATTTTTTTTGTCCTTTGGCTAACGATTTACTATTATTTGAAAAAGCGGAAACATTTTTGTGGCTAATACTGTATGTTAAAAAATTGGGCTTAATGCAATTTGTCAAGAATGTCATATCTGAAACATTGCGGTTCAGAATATGTAAAGCATATAGTGCTCATCATATCTATCAGGCAAGTTAAAGGAATAAAGGTTGCTGCAGAATATCAATAGAATTTATAGATAATTTAAAATATGCCCCATAACCAGAGCTGGGCGTTCCGCAAGAATGTTCGCGAACCTTTATTCGCGAACCGGTTCGGACTGGAAAATGGGTTCGGACATTCGGATTCGGAACCTCTTCAAAAACGGTTCGGACTTCAGTGTCCGGAACGTCTTTTTCGCAAGTCCGAACCTCCGTATCCGGGGAAAACTGACCTGTTCATTCAATTATTTTACGTTCTGAACATGTACCGTACCTCTCGGCTACTATTATATACCTAGGTTTCTGCTTAACACTGAAGCGAAGAACATGCGTCTCTCCCCGCTCTTCTTCCATTACGTTATTCATCCTTTCTTGAATAGCGGTAAGTTTTATCCCAACAAACATATGAATGTCGATTCGATGCCGTTTGCTGTCGAATTCGTAGCGCTAACGGTGGGTATCGACTTAGCAACCATTTCGATTCATAGTAGATATCGGAATGTCTGTTTCTAAATGATATCTGAATTTACACTTCGGATAGAAACACGAAAACCGATACATGGGTTTAACATCATCATCTTGGCGTTGGCATGTCTGTTTCCAAACGATATCTGAATTTATACTTCGACCAGAAGTACGAAAACAGATACGTAGTTTTAAAAGAATCGTTTAAAATTTGGAAATTCATTCTCTTATCTCTCTTTTTTATAATATGTATAGAAATGTAGGAATTATTTCTATTCAATTGGATTGTACCTTTCTATATAACTTACGTAGTGCTCCCTTTAAACGACAGTTGTAAAGGTACGATATCATTGGCACACTAGTGCGATTGTACACTGGATCAACGTAAAGTAAGCGATACTGGAACATTGGTTGTTGAACAGTGTTCCTCAAGTACCGTGAAAATGAAATGGGTATCCAATCAAGTGATTTTTCGATGGTCAGCATTTATTTTTATGAATCTATATTCTAAACTGCTTATTGTAAATAAGCACCGAGGGGTTCCTGAAGTTGTCTTTGGTAAATTAAAGAGAAGGGGTGGTGTGCCTTGGGTCCCAAACTGTTGTAATTTTGATTACGTGACGTCTATTTTATGTTTATCATGTTTTTAACTCTCCATGCAGTTTTAGAGGGCAGCGCTAGGGTTATGCTCTACAATTACGAGATCTTAGATTTTGTGTATAGGTAGGCTCGTAGGCTTCATTTGCTATCACCTCTTCATTTCCCTCTTCCATCCTTGAGTGCAGCCACCGGTGCTTGTGACCATTTTTGTCACATTCCTCGGTAAGTGACAGCATTCACGGAGTAGTTTTTCAGCATCCATGAGCGTCGTGACTTTGTCCATGGAGCCACTTTCCTTTCTGACTGCTTCTTCCAGTCCCTTGTATTTCAATTCCTTTTGACGTCAGCGACATGGACTCTGGTTCCGAAACAGACGTTAAACCTCTACTTAACGTAAATAATTAAAATTTGATGGGCTATTTAACATGTTCCATTTTAGAGTAGATTTAGTGTTATCGGACGTTTCCACATTTTCGAATATGTAAGATATAAATATACTAATTATCATTATTCAATTCTTACTTAAATTGGTATCCATGATACCACTACGTAAAATACAAGTTTAGAAATAAAAATCAATACCTAAATAATTTTTCTACGTAAAATGCGGAAACCCATATCCGATAACTTGAACTTTCACCTAGTGCCAAAAGCTGCAAATGAGACGATTAAAATTCAGTGATTCACATTATAGATAATTAAACTTAAAGTTGTAATCGAACTCATTAAATCTATATATAATGATCATTAGGTAACTTTTATTTCAATTGGTATATCATACCTTCAGCTATTAAATTAAATTGTAGTTAAATAATAAGAATTATATTTTCCTTTATCACGTTTTCGAAAATATAGACCCTATTAATAACTTGGAACATAAACCCTACTGCTAAAAATATTTCACAGAACACAAAATTCCTGTTTGTTCAATGTAACACAATTATATAAGTCAAAATATCAAACTAATTACTCAACTATTATGACCTATATTTACTGAGTGAGAGTTAATCTATGGTCAAATTTTAATTAATGCATTCATTACTTTGAACTTTCATCACACAGCTTTCATCTGTATTCTAAATCGAAGCCTCAAAACATTTTCTTTAATTTGAACTCAAAGAGAACGAAATTTTTAAGGAGTTACAATTATATAAAAATTTGACCAACTCATTACTATTTGTAATAAGAATAAGTTGTGATTTTGGTTATAAAAGCGGTGCTTGCCTGTATTGTTTTATTCACTCTAAGAATATCTTCAAGTATCTCCGAGTCGCTTAATATCAAATTTTTTTTAGGTAAGTGCATCCATGGTGGCAAAGCTACAGAGGTACAGACACGAGTACGGAGGTACCCACGAACGATACCTGGACGTATCACTGCATTTCTTCCCATTTAATTTATTTATAACACTATGTAACATTAATCGAATTGATATGCATCTAAACGTACAATACGTTATTTCAATGAAGTAAGAGTTTTCTATTTTAATTTATTTATTTATTGGATGCAAGTGGATATCGTTTCGAAGCAAATTAGATATATAATTAGGCGTCTGTTCGATGGAGAATCCCTATGTATGTTGGATGTCGCACTTTATCTTTCTATTCAACGCTGTTATAATGGTATCGCTTCGATGCGAAATATACTTGATATGATGCGGTTTAGCGGTGCAAACGGATATCGGATTGATGTCTACTTGATGTCACCATGTCTAATTTGTTACTGGTATTCGATGTCGGAAGAGAAGTTATACAGAGTCGTTTAGACATCGAATAGATACATTCATGTTTGCTGGGATAATAATCTTAAACAAGTTAATTCTTTAATAACGGATTATGTTCCCTCAAATCTCAATTAAAATTGCTTGAAATATGTAGAACTATAGGTAAGGTTATAAACGTATATATTAGGTAACATTACATAACACCCTATCCTAGTACCTTAGCCGTTGGCTAACCAGTCCTCATGGAAAAATAATTATAACTTAAATTCAAGACCGATTTTAAAGCTGTCTTCAATCGTTTAATTTTTCGCATAAATACATACGATTAGACAAAAACGAAGGTGATAAATAGTACTATACTCATATTATGAGTATTTATTCAAATCTATAATAATATTAGGAATATATCAGAGATCATTCCAGGCATTAGATGCAAGAGTGTTTTTCAGTACATAAGGGTGAATATTTCAATATAATCAGTTAACTGTAACTCTTATAGCGGCTTAGCGAGATCAAATAAGTGCGATAATAATTGCGCACACCAAGCTTCGTACAATAACATCTTTTAAATATTTGTTTCTTGTCTTAGCTTGTTACTTTTATTTTGAATGATAACTTTTTCTTTTGCTTTTACTAATGTATGAGTAAATATCAAATGAAGGTTTTTAAAAGAGAATATATTGAAATGACTCAAATAAGCAAACTTTTGACGGGTAAGTAGGTTGGCTGAACAGATAATTTAAGATCAAGTATTCGGCTATTCGCTTTAAAATTGAATTGATTATAATATATATATAGGTATTATAATATTATATGTATATAAGTTATAATATAACTTAGAGAAATATTCACAATAATCTTCACTGTTTGACCTTTCTAATATATTGAATAGAAGAAAAAGTTATGTAAATAGAGTATTGGAATTCCGTATAACTTATTGTATCTATAGTACTTTCATATTCAAACAAAATGCAAAGAAGGTTTTATATCATCAGTTTTCTAGATCGGATTAATCAAAAATGTTGTAATATAAATGAAAATTTGAAAACTAATAGTAAAAACTTATTTTCTATGAATCTCTTATTCTTATTTAGTAAATTCTCTAAATTAGTTGTATTTCATGAAATAGCAGTTCTACCATTGCAAATCCTCTATAATGTAGTCATATGAAGTCACAGTATAATTATTATGATAAATTTATTATATTAACCCTAATGAAATTGACGTATGTTTTATAGGCATATCTTTTATAAATTACTTTATATATTTCATGTCATTTCTTTAAATTTATTGGCCTTTCTTGACTTTGTTCCTACATAAATACCAACTATATTTTTTTAATTCAAAAGTGAAATATTTACGTATCGACGTAAATAAGCGTAAATTATGGAATTAATTGTACTTTAGTGACGTGTGACAACGTAGAAATACAGATTGGTTACCCAATACGCAAGAATGTGTCCACGTTTTATGTAGTTTCACATTCCATCCAATAACAGTTCAGCTCACTCAGTTGCCAATCTCTTATATAGCTATGTATTTATTTCTCCTTATGTATTCAATATTTTTACTTGAAATTTGGTACACATTAGTTTAGTACAAAAACTAACAACTTGTAAAAATACAGTAACTTAGGTTTATAAATAAGACATGTGTTTTTTAATTTTTTAACATAGAGTGAAACCTTCTCGTTGTAACTTGTTTCTGACAAATAGTTAGTATCTCGTTGAAAAAACTGTTTTTTTTATAGGTTGCCCTAATAGCCTAAAAATCAGAGGTTAGCTTACAAATGTTCGGACTAAATGTTTGGTTCGGAACAAATGTTCGGACCAAACTTTTCCAAATTGGGTTCGCTATACGGAGGTTCGGAACCCAAAATCGACGAAGATTCGGATTCGGATTCGGAACCTAAAAAAAGGTTCGCGCGCCCAGCTCTGCCCATAACAGTGACGGCTGCAGCTGAAATAAATTATTGTGTTTTATTACAATCTAACAAAAATGTCATCGAAAAGTTAAAAGAAAGAGTGAGGTGTCACAAGCCGAAAAGAAAGTACAGCAAAACTCGTATAAGACCAGAGTTAAGTTCCAATTAAGTTTGTTTGGTCTAATAGAAAACTCATTTCAGTAGTTTCTTACTAGACCAAATTGTTTTCTCTAAAAGTAAAGCGATGACTTTAACATTTCGATAGCTCTATTTGTTTTGATAACTGTAATGCCAAATTAATGGTGACTAACATACCAATTTTGAAGGGAATCACATTTAGAAACAGTATGGATTTTTTTGTTTCAATTTAATTATCATTTTACGAAATTATAATAGTCTTCACTATATCTAGTTTTCTGTAACATTTCAAATCAATTTTTTTAGCACAGACTCTACCATTAAATCTGAAACCGATTCTGCCCAATGTTTTATCCTAAAAACAGCGTAAATAAATATAATACATCATTCAAATTAGAGATTTATCTTCAAAACAGTATTGTAATTATTTCTCCTTGTAATATTTACACTAGAATAACTGTCAGGTGACAAAAATTGTCTTTTGTCTAGTACTAGGTTTTTTCCAGTACAGTTTCAAAAATTTCTTGGTCTAATAGCAGTTGTGTCTACTAGGAGGCTGGTCTACTACGAGGTTTTACTGTACAGGAGAAGAGGGGTAGAAGAATTGATATTGTGGAATTAAATATAATTTATTATAATTTGTGTATCGGAATTTAAAAATTAGAAAACAATGAAATGTCAAATGTATCTCAGAACTTGCGCGTAAGATAGTTAAACAAGTGGAAATTCAGTTGGAGCAATAGATCTAGTTTTCACCATGTCAATGATACTAGAAATCAGTTTAGAATGGAACAACATTGTTAAAATGATTTTACTTCAGCCAATTCTAGCAGATAAGTAGTATCCTATTCCAAAATAATTGATCAGAATAATCAAAAACATGTATTCGATTATCCATGCCAAGCTACACACGTTTCTGAAAGAGATTTAAAGATCACCATTTATGTTAAACTCTATTACTTAGATCAATTCTGATTTCAAATCGTAGACTACCAAGACCAAACTAAAGCTACACACAGCAGAGATTAATGTACTGATATTGATAGAGGGTGTCAAACGGAGAGATAAGGTGAAAAATGATTGAATATGAGCAGATCTTGGCGCGAGTTCCTAGATTCAGATAGATAGTCACTTACCGCATTAATTAAAACTGTTGTGGATAATTTCATATCATGTTCAAATATTTTCTACAGGCCCCTGTTGGACTCAATGTAAACTGAACACAACTTGCACAGCCGTGTCTATCATTCACAACACTGGAAATGAGGAAGGAATAACTTGTCACTTCACAGGAGTGGAAAGTGAAAGAGTCATGGCAGAACTTGTTGAGAAAACTGGAACCGTTACCTTTATTGATTTGTTGCTACCTTTTGAGATTTTCTTGTTTATCATAAGACAAATAATTAATTTTACTCAATTATTTTTCATAACATCTATTCATTTTAAATAATACTAAATTGATGTTGTGCAGATGTGTCATCCTCTGCTGAAATCACAACTACAAATACCACAATAACTACCGAGACAACTACAACAACTAAGGAGGCAACTACAATAACTAACGAGACAACTACAACAACCACAGAAACAAACACAACAGTTCCCCAAACGGTGTCTTGGTATGCCGTACCTGGAGTATTTCTGCTGTTTCGCTGTCAAAAGGGATTTAGCGCATCAAAGGACATTTGTACTGAAGCGAATGGAGTTCTAGTTTCTCTATCCGATAGTGAGACACATGGCAAAATCACGAGGATTCTTAAAGGTAAATTGTATGAAGAAGGAAAAAAAACAGAACTTTATATATCATTTAATCGGGATCTACTATTTAAATACGTACATATATTGCATTGCAAATATTTAATTTATTTATATCAATAAACTTTAAATATCTTTCCATTGGTCAATTATGTTAGAATTAGGTTAAATTATAGTGGGTTAACAACGTAAAGACATAGAGTTTATTTAAAGAGTAATATGTTATACAGATAGAAGTCTATTGGAGAGATGAGTGAAACACATCTGTCACTGAGTAATGTAAAAAACCGACTAACTTAAGAATTGACATGCGGTGGTATTTAACACTCACCGGAACTTGTAATGGACTTTAAACCTTAAATCCGTATTTCATAAAAGTAATACATTGTTATTTAAACAATAGGTAATTAATATAGCTGAGCTAGTCTAACAGGAAGTTAACATTAAACATATAAAGAGTGTGTAATACATTTAAACTAAAATTCCAACACTCCTCCTCACACGACATTATATATTTTTCATGCCTATTAATTCAACTAATTTAGTAAATCTATCAGTAGGCAGAGGTTTAGTGAATATTTCAGCAAGCATAGTTTCACTGGGGCAATACACAAGTTTAATTATGTTTGAAGCAACAAGATCTCTAATGTAATGAAATTTAATATCAATGTGTTTTGATCTAGGATGATTTTTAGCATTTTTAGCAATACAAATAGCTGACTGATTATCCTCAAACAAAACTATAAGATTCTTATTAGGTACTTTAAGATCTAATAGTAATTTATTTAGAAATACAGCTTCTTGGGAGGCACCAGAGAGGGAAACATATTCAGCTTCAGCCGTTGATAAAGCAACACATGACTGTTTCACAGAGCGCCAAGAAATAATGGAATTATTTAACAGAAAGCATTGGCCAGAAGTACTTTTCCTATCAACTCTGTTACCTGCACAGTCGGCATCAGAATAACCTATCAAATCAGAATCTTCATTACCATAGGTAATGCCAAGATCAGGTGTGCACTTTAGGTATCTAAATATTCTCTTAATTGCAGACCAGTGCTTAGTGTTTGGATTGGAACAAAATTTAGAGACATTTCCAACTGCATAAGTTATGTCAGGCCTAGTTTTAGTAGATAGATACAGTAAAGCACCTACAGCTGACTGATATTTAGTTTTATCTACTAGTTCACAATCATCAGTAGTTGGTTCTAAATGAGAATTAACATCAGCAGGGGTTGAAACAGGTTTACAATTATTGAATTCAAATCTATCTAATAACTCGTTGACAAATGAAGATTGATATAATGATATTTTATTTTCGTCTTGTACGACTTTTATGCCTAGAAAATAGGATAATTTTCCTAAGTCTTTCATCTCAAATTTAGCACTTAAATCAGTCTCGATTTTAGTCAGGTCATCATAGTTCTTACATGCTACAATAATATCATCTACATACACAGAAATGAAGCATGGTGAGTTATTGATTACTTTAACATAAATACATGAGTCACAAGAGGACTGAATAAATCCTAAGGATTTAAGATATGCATCCAAAGCATCATTCCAACATTTGGGTGATTGTTTTAACCCATACATAGATTGGTTTAGTTTACATACTAAATCTTCTTTTCCTGGAATAGCATAGCCAGGAGGCTGTCTAATATAAACGTTTTCTGTAAGATCCCCATATAAAAAAAGCAGAATTGACATCCAAATGATGTACAAATAATTTTTGTTTAGTAGCTAAAGATAACATGGTTCGCACCGATTCGAATCTAACTACAGGAGCAAAAATTTCATCATAGTCGATTCCAGGTCTCTGTAAAAAACCCTGAGCGACTAATCTAGCTTTATATGAAGCCACTCTACCATCAGATCCTTTTTTCTTTTTAAACACCCATTTAGAGTTAATGATGTTTAAGTCTGAGGTAGGTTTTACGAGTTCAAAAACTTTATGTTTCTCAAAAGCATTTAATTCCCTCTCCATGGCAAGTTTCCATTTAGAGGATTCAGAACCGCTATTAAGAGCCTCAGATACCGACCTAGGTTCGATATTGATATTCCCATTTACTAATAAACCCTCCTCCTCAAACTGATCATGGCTATAATCCCAACTACCGTATCTAACAGGAGCTCGACGATTTCTAGACGATCGTCTAAGATCCTCATCAGGACTGATAGCTGGTACAGGTTGCGCCTCAGGGAGGATTATTGGAGGATTATTGTCAGGAGTTTGATTCTCAGGCCCTGCAGGTTCTGAATCTTCTGAAGGGAACAGCAGTGGAGAGGTAGGGGTCTCAATCAGTTGAGGGGTCTCAATCTTAGATGAAACTGATTCATCAAAGGTTACATTCCTGGAAAAGAAGATTCTTTTAGATTCAACATCATACATCTTATACCCTTTAGTAACAGTGCCATAACCAAGAAACAGGCATTTGGTAGCTTTATTTTCTAATTTTGATTGTTCATCTCGAGAAATATGCGCATATCCAGTGCATCCAAAAACTTTTACATGACTTACATTTGGTTTTCTGAGATTTAAAGCTTCATATGGAGTTCTATTAACTAAAAATGAATTAATGCATCTATTATTAAGGTAATTTGCAGTATATAGTGCTTCACCCCAGAATTCCTTATCAATTCCTGAATCAGATAACATACATCTAACTTTTTCCATAATAGTTCTATTAAATCTTTCAGCTAACCCATTTTGTTCAGGAGTTTTAGGAATAGATTTCTGGTGAATTATACCTTCATTGCATAAATATGATTCAAACTTATTTGAGGTATATTCTCCTCCATTATCTGACTGCAAGTTTTTAATTTTCCTTTCGTAAATATTTTCAACCATGGCTTTCCATTCCAAAAACTTCTGAAACACATCACTCTTTTGGGCAATAACATATATCCAGGAGTATCGAGTAGCATGATCAATAAAGGTCAGAAAATATGAATTATTACCCCTGGAAGTGGGAGTAATTTTCCCACAGACATCTGTGTGGATTAAATCAAGAGGTTTACAATTTTTCTTAATGCTTGTAGAAAATGGTATTTTATGCATTTTCCCATTACAGCAGTGTTCACACACACCTTCTATAGCTTTTAATTTACTATCCAGACCATTAACTGATTTAGTTCGGATCATTTTAGTCAAGTTGTCGTTACCTATATGACCAAGCCTTCTATGCCATAGAAGGTTTACTTTATTTTGATCAACAGTTACTGCAGCTTTATGTACTAAAGTATTTAGATAATAGAGTTGACCAACACAGTGAGCCTCAGCAATTAACTCTTTATTTTCGTTCAATATTTTACATTTATCATTTTCAAAAATAATAGATTTATTATTATTTGTCATTTTTGACACTGATAATAGATTAAAAGCTAGATTTGGCACATTTAGTACATCATTTATTGTACATTTTCTACTTCCACCACCTGGTATATTCACAATAACAGAAACATTTCCTAGTGAAATAGCTTGCAAAACAGCTCCATTACCTACTTTAACATTGATAGGTTTGGTAATATTTGCAAAATCTCTACATAAATTTTTATCACCACTCATGTGTGATGAAGAGCCTGAATCTATTATCCAAATATTACTGTCGGCATATTTGTTACAAAGAGCGATATCATTAGCATACAATGTGTGATTAAGTTCTATATGACTTACGTTTACACCATTTGGCTGATTTTGAGTTCTGTTAGTTTGAGAATACCGTTTAAATTTAAAGCAGTCTTTCTTCACG